>JAVTVY010009038.1:0-45701 GCA_036873755.1 Hanleya hanleyi
AGCCAATGAACTATGTATAGTAACCGTTTAGCGTTATCACCAGTTTTGATTATTTGGAAAGTTTCATTCCCCAATAACCACAAAACGGACAATTGCAACAGCTCGGACACATAAAAACCCCGAATGACACCTGTCGGGCAAAACACGCGCAATCTCGGCATAAACTAACGCGGCATTTTCCACAAACTTCGACGCTTAATGGCTGATTACAGCTTTTGCAAACTCGGGGCGCGAATAAACGGGATAATCCTTCTACACATTTACGTGTTTTAATCTCCGGAAGTGAAGGGGAATTATTTAGGAGAATGGTCGTTGGATTTCTTATACCCGCATTCCAATCATCGTCATTATAAACGGGTCGTGTTTCAACGACCCCATCTATGGAGAATACAGTCTCCAAACTAGGCCAACCGGAACTACCTAAAATGTCCGCATTTTCTCGTACGAATCCGGCCCACGTAGAGTTGTTAGCCTATAAAAAAATATAGAGTTGGAATATTAAAAGTGCGTAGCCCTTGTATTCAAATCAGTTATAATCAAACATTTACAACACCGTTCGCTATGTACATCGTTATATCGACAAAGTCGGTATTATCCGCGAGTAGATCGCGATAAAATTATAATACTTACGGACGATTCTCTAGGTTCGATGATATTTTTCAGTAAATTCGCCATTCCGAAGTAAGCTATAAGTTGAATTCTATTAGAGATATATATATATATTTCGACAAACAATTCTCAAATAATGATCTATCTCACGATATACCCATTCAACTCTCGCTATACGGTGATTGAATAATTGCCCCAATTAAAGCGATATCGGTCTGTAAATATAAATATTCGAACCCCCAATATTATCATATGCTAATTGCAATCGAGTTCTGCGCGTTATAATTGAAACACACGTTTATACTCAGACCGAGCGGTTTCTGTTATCCGACCACACCTGTTACCACAACACACACCCTTCGCATTGACAGGTATTAAAATCAATACAATTATGTATCACGACCGGCTTCTAACCATATAGCGAGGTTAAATATACAAATATACCGAGTGCAATTGTAAAAAATTAACAGTCTACAATATATATGAACGCTTAACGTACAGATTCGTAGAGTTTATTGCTATGAACCCGTATAAAAATATATATCGAAATATCACCTTTTTGTAAAAGCGGTATGAAACCTAAAATATAGACTATTTAAACGATTAACGTATAAATTCGGAAGATTTATTTATAATACCATATGTAGATCTTTAATATATATATATATATTCAGTTAAAATTATAACGCATATAATTTATTAATATCCAAACGCAATAATTTATACGAATAAAAATTATTAATGACGTATGACAGCGCTCGGAGGCTATTTGGGAGGCAGAGGAGGCTATGAGTATTTGGGAGGCTTGAGTGATACCTGTAATACTCTTTCCCTACTACTCATGTGAAAATCTTGTGCATGTATAGGCACCTTGAAAACACTGTTATATATATATTACGCACCCGTTTAGAATATGGCTGAATGAGTTGAGAGCAAACTTAAGAGAGCAAAGGACGTTTATATAAACATATGTTTTAAAGCAAGTTACTGTATTCATCTATAGAGTATTTAAATTTTTGTTAATATTATAACTTACCACCATTGCATATGAAGAGAAAGTGTATACTCAAAATGTTCATAAGTATTCACTTTTAACTAGAGTGATGCAAACTTTGAAGATTCTTCTAATGTAATCCTACAATAGACATTTTTATCAAACCCTCAACATTATTTCTATTATATTGAACTACTCAAATTGATTATCAACAAAGATTACAATGAAAGATTGAAAAATATGGTAAACGTTCACAACCTTTCTTCCATTTGTTGAAATGTGCCGTCCGCCTCAGTTGGCAGGGTGTCAGTATCATTGGACGAGTGTATGTGGTCTCTCAGAAGGGGGACAGTGAAACGTAAATGCAACAAGCCTATTTGTGTGGCATTATTAACCAATCACGATGGAACCAACAGTTAAACTTGAGACAGAAATTTACGTCTTTAATAAATATTAATTTACAGTTTTTTCTCAAACAATGAAAAATGTTGGCAGTATTCATTTAACTAGAAAGGAAATTTATGTTCACGGTGCTAATGGAAACATTGGCATTTTGGAAAAAAAAAACCCGCCAAGAACAGATGTGAAATTACAAACAGTTGATGTCGTTTGTAATTTCTGTGGCCTGTAACCGACATCACATCAATGATAGACACACACGCCTGAAGCAGAACCGTGGCAGTTGTTGATCTCAAGCAATGAGTGGTGTAACGGGTAATCTTTAGATGTATTTATTTATAAGACTTGATTATAATATAGAACGAATGTGATACATTTAAATATCCGTATTTCCTATTTCGTTTACCTGCCAGATCTCTCAATTTCTCATCGTCAGCGGAGAAAAATCTACCTTTGTTCAGCTGGTCACACTCGTGTTGTGTCTCATTTAAAACAGCAAGAAGATATTCATCATCTGCGTCTCTCATGAACTTTTCGATCTCCGCTTCTCTAGATAATTCATATCTGAAAGCACGTTTCTCCTGTTGATCTGTTTCTTGTGTACATTCGTATGTCCAAATTGGTGTGTAAATATCTGCGATTTTACATTTTCTGCCTTTAAAATAAAATAATGTTCCTACTTACAGGGTATCCATTCTATTTGTTTATTCCATTGTACATGCAGGCAGATGAGACTTTGTCTTGCCATTTTTCACCCGCCCTGTGAAATGGATTCTCCCGAGCGAACACCTGTGCGTGTCAAGATCACGGGTGTATATTTCATACGTCACAAAGTTCAAGTGTAATAATTGCACGGTTATCAGTGTGTAATATGTGTAAGTGTTATGGAATCAAATTTATATTCTTAATGTTGTTTTCACTACATCTACCTAATGATTCTATAACTGACTTTCATTTGTGTCCATGTAGTAATTTGTAACCAACGTGTCATATATTGTGTTCATCATTAACAAATATTTCACTGCCATCCATGGCCTGTTCGTCTCTGATTTGAATAAATCTGATATCTGATCTAATGGGACAGTCCAGGTTCTTGATCTAGAAAGCCACCGTCCTATTTTGCAGTTAGTCAACAATATTTATCACACAATTTGAGACATAACATTACCGAAATAGCTAGCGCTATTTCTCATCAGCAGCTCAAGGTACATAAGGAATTATCAATTTGCTGCCTAAAAGCATCTCTTCTTGGATTTCGAACAGCTTAGTTAGATGCGTAACAACATGCTTTATTATGAACAAGCAGGGTTCCCAAAAAGAGTTCCGCGTCCTCAGAAGACGTACATATGATAACAAGACGTCTGATTTTACGGACAGAATGGTTAAACAGGAAAATGAGTGATAAGAATGAACTAATTAATTTCCCAATCCCTGAACATGTTGAATGACATGATTCCTTTAAAAGAAACCTACTTTACTCTAACCAGACAAATAATTCCCGAACACTATGTTCATTCACAATGAAGTGATCAGCTAGACTATGTGAAAACACTATGTCGACCAGCCCCAATTTGAATGAAACAAGGCCGTCCGGGATGCCCGATTCCTTCTACGTTGAAGAGAATGTTGAAATGTCACTGGCCGAATATATGATCAGTTCTTGTTAATTCCTAGATGGAAGTAAATGAACCTTACAGAGTGAGTGAGTGAGTGAATATGATTTAGCGTCGCTTTCAACAATATTTCAGCTATATCGCGACGATGAACCTTACAGATAATATTCCGGGCTCACTCACCAATTTTCATCTATAAGCCCTTTATCTCGATATCAATCAATCGTAGAGCTAATTTGTCCCATACGCTGATACATTCAGCCCCATTTGGGGCCCAAATCATTTCCATGTTCTGTTCCTTGAAAACGTTGCCTGGGATGCAGAAGCGTCCTACAAAGAGTTAGCACTTTACGAGAAACTCCGATGCCGGCAAATCAACTTGATTTATTTTACAGGTTCGCGATATATTTAATATGTGGAGGCACACGAATAGATAAACAATTCTTGTAATCATTTGTTCCAACATGTTTCGATATTACCAGTAGATTTATTCTGTAAGTGAAAACTGAATCCACAGTTTACTGATGGCTTTAATGGTGGTATAGCCTCGGTGTTTACTTTCATCTTTACGCTAGATATGGACTGCATCACTGCGACAAAGTCATATCTATAATACAATATCAGTGACGAAGGCTGTTATAGATATTTGCAATAGAATTTGAAAGATGAATAATTGGAGTAACTGTCGAGACGGAACACAGACCACAGGAATATGCTTCACTAATTCAAATATCAATATTACATACATTTGTAAATAATCGATTAAGTAGAAAGTAAGCCGGCGGATCTCAAACTGCATCAGAAAATCGCATTTAGCCCAGAATATCATCAGGTCTGCGTCTGTTTCGTATGGTCCAACGATGCGTTGACATAGCGAACTCCAATCTAACATATTGTTCATCCACATCTGTTACACACAAACACAGCTGAGATGATGAGAACCTGTCAGTGGAAGCAGTCGTTGAATTATCTGTTATATCATTTCTATTTCTGCCATATTCACTGCAGATGCAAAAGCTCTATTGTCGGCTTTAGATGGTATTAGGTCCACTAATAGGAAAAAAATATGTCATATTCTCGGATTTACTGTCATGCATTCAAGCGATTAAAAGTGGAAATTCAACTCACCCCACATTTGAATATTCTACAATTATATGACCGATCGATATTGTGTTTTGTTGGGTGCCTAGTCACGTTGACATCAAAGGCAATACTGAAGCAGATAAAAAGGCTAAGGCAGCCCTAGATAATGAGGTTGATCCTGTTGGAATCCCATTCCGTGATTTCAGACCATCTATCTCTGCTTATGTGAGAAAGTTGTTTCAATCTTTATGAGATGCTATGGATAATAACAAACTTCACGAGTTCAAAAACACTGTAGGCTATACTCATCTGGACAGCCAGAAACGTTTCGATCAAGCCATGATTAGACGATGTAGAGTCGGTCATACACGATTAACTCACGAACATTTACTTTAAAAAAAGAGCCGTGTATTCCATGCCACGAATATCTCACGGTGAGACATATTCTTATGCACTGTAGAGATATTAAGATTGTGAGAGATAGTTTTTATCGAGTAGCTACGTTGGAAGATCTATTTAGTCGAGTAAAAGATTGTATTTTAGATTATTTGAGGGAGATCGGTTTGTTGTATAAATTTTAATTTATGTACCTGTTTTTAATGCATTAGTTTACTGAGTTATTAACTTGAATACTTGAATAGAATTTTATTTGATCGTCGCTATATAACTGAAATATTGCTGAACGCGACGTTAAACTTGAATTTTCTCTCTCTCTATTTCTACTTATTGTTCCGGGAAATATCTGGGTGATTCTCTATAATCATCACGGATATTCTGAATAATCATCATTTATTTATTAACCAATTCTAAAACAATATTTCAAACATACTATACATTGTTGAGCAGACAATGAAACTGATTGATCGGTAGAAAGCGAATATTATGACAAACCAAATATATTCAAAGGAAATAAATTGATAAGTCCAATTGCTCTCCTTTCACACATTCATCTCATGGAAACCCATTTTGCATTTAAAAAAAATCAAAGGCTCCCATTGGACTAAGACACCGGCTTGAGAGTACGGACCGGACTAAGACACCGGTTTGAGAGTACGGACCGGACTAAGACACCGGCTTGAGAGTACGGACCGGACTAAGACACCGGCTTGAGAGTATGGACCAAAACTTCATTCTCGACATAATTCTTTAAAAAAAAAACTTGCATGGTAAACTGAACTCCCTTCACCCATTATATCGTACGGACAGGGCAGGAGCCAATCAAATGCTGCAAATGATGGACCTTAAAGGACGTGAGAATAGGGCTCATGGAGGGTCTACCAAATGTATTTTGTGGAAATTATATCCCCGTATTGTCAAGAGTAAGTTATCTTGACACCAAAACACTGGCTTGAGAGAACAGGCCAGAAATTTAATGTCCGTCTATCTGAACCAGCAAAGATTTACTCCCAAGCTAAGATACTGGCTTGCGAGTACAGCCAGAACATTACTGATAATATAATGTTCAAATATTTCTTACACACTAACATCACTATTCATCACACATCGAGCCCCTGTCCTTTACCCATTTTATCAGAAAGAAGGAGCAGCAGCCAGCAGTCCAAACAGTCCAGCGTTGCAAATCATGAACATTAAATTATTTAGGAACAAGGGGCATGGAGGGGATTTCGCTTACTGAGATTGTATACTGGGGCAGGCTGAGCACTCTATTTTTGGGTCACCTATTACATGCGTATGTACCTAGCTTGGCCTTTTCCCCCTGGCTGAGAAGCTGTTTGAGGGTACTGAGCTCTCCTTCAGCCACTTTTACACACCCTCATCATCATTTCTTTTAGTAGACAACAACAGGAAATCCGTGTCTCAGTTTTGTCAATTTTGGTCTAGTTGGTATTCTATTGACATTTAATTCAACTTCAAAGTTCAAAATTATGAGTTGCCCAAAATTGATAAAACTGAGACACCGATTTCCTGTTGGAGTTGTCTTTTACAGAAAATGATGATGTAAAATTACGATAAGTTGAATACTTTTTTGAAAATAGCATTTAAAAAATTCAAATTAAGTTTTAAATTCCGAATATCTAAGTACGACCTGCAGGTTTACAATGAACACATTTATATATTTGGAATCCTTAAAACAAATATATACGTTACCTTAGCTATAAGGCATACCTTCAGCTTGATAAAGACAAGTTCTAGAGGGCGTGCAAAGTGTGTGCAGAACGGCTCAGTATCCTGAATATGCCTTTATTGCTTTCAAGGAGCGGGCCTCTTGAGGGATGCCGCTGAATGGCCACAATTTCAAACTGTAACTATGTTGTAACTGAACACCTGTATTGCATGAAAAGGTCAATCAATACCACCAAATTGAAACCCATGACAAAATTCTGGTTTAGCAGATGACATATTCTTAATCTGAAAACAGAAAATCCTCAGGATAGAACAACTGAGCTCATAACAAAAGATTAAGACATATGTAGATTGAACATAATGGATACGCAGATAATACATATATAATAAAAAGCACAAACTTACGAACACCATAAATAATAAGATTCAGAACTATTTCTTATTACGTAAGAACTTTGTCTTGTGCCGGATTAAGTAAGACGCAAACCCGTTCAAGCTTTATAGTTCGTTATATTTGAATCTGGATAACACTATCGGGTCATCTGCTGACATTAACAGGTTAACATAGATGAAAACAACACAATTTAAAGAAAAAAGTGACTGTTTACAATAGGAAGCAGAAACAACTACTGAAAACAATAACGCTCTGAAAGTGATTTTATCTGCTATTAAAAACCGTACCAAAGAAATAAAATTAATATAAAATAATTATTAATTAAGATCTTCCTTTCTGAGAATTTATCATGAAATATATTGGACCATACTTTTGCTATCAAATGAAGGATTTCGACACTACACTAAGGCTATCACATGATTATGAAGAATAAATGATTGAACATCACTGAAATTGTTTAAGTTAGGTTAATTAGCCAAATTCTTGAGAATTCTAAGCAATAAAGACGGAAAGTTTTAGACATACCTGTATTTGTCGCCTGATTATATGGAAACTAGGATAACGCAGTTGTCTCCAAAATATTACGTGAAAGTTGCACATTTATTAAATTGTATGGCACGTCCTGATTGCACTTATCTGATATCAATCTGATATGAAGGCACCTAAATATAGAGAGTCGAGAAAAATAAACCTGAGGGCGGTCCTGACTGCACTGGAAGAGTATGTTATTGAGGGATCGCTGACTGGCTGGACCTCACCAAGAACAATGTCGTTGAAACAATCCGTCATTTTGACAACAGCACCGTTCTCCAAGCAAAAGAGGTACTGAGAAGTTCGCAAGAAGTTCTAGCAAATCTCTAGAGTAAATTCGTCATAGTCCCAGCAGACATAGTTTCAAATAATATAATAATTATAAATATTACTAGTACCAGGTGCAGTTTACGGAATTGATTATAAGCACACCATCGCCGAATACGTCTACTTACTTCCAAACAGCATTTACTCTGGAAGATTTATTTAACAGTCGCAAACCGTTCCTCAAGGTACTATATATTTGTCTTGCCGAAAGTGTACTGGACTCTCAAAATGCATAAATCCCCATACAAACCTAGATTCATGGCTGGTTCTAGAAGATGCACCACCAAGCTTCTTTCAACTCTGTTGACGATGGCCCTTCAAGAGGTAAATGCATTTTGGGAAAGGTGTTGCGCGACTGCTTCCAAGAACCACATTGAATATCCACATTGAATGCATGTGGATATTGAAAACTCAGAATGTTTTACCGGAGAACTTGATGCCTAAGGTCACATACTATACAGACATGTATCCACATGGGATTTCTCGACTCTCTATACTACAATCCCTCATCAGGACCTTATTGCTCGTCGATATATTAATGTCAGATGCCTTAAAGCCATTATTTCAAAGCCCGTTCCTTCTCATTCACCAAACGCTATATAGACGATCTACTGTGGATAATCGCTATATTAGTGACGCAGTGAAGTATATATATATATTTACCTTCACTGGATATGAAGGAAACTGAATGCATGGTAGAAATGGTATATCAGAATTAACATTTATTCAAAACGATAATTAATATTCCATCATCTTCTGGTAGATTCATATTAATATTAATAGGCGTGGTTTAAGATATTGAGCAGTTTTCCATTCTTCAGGGGAGCATACCATTTATGGTATAAAAATGATGGCGTCCTGGACGGCAGTCACATACCCCTTGTCAAATAGGAATGTATATGAACATTAGATTTACGAAGTGCGAAAATGCAGTTTTACCTATTTCTTTCAAAGTACATTTAGGGCTATAATTGTCAAAATAGTTATATCGATTATTGATGTGGAAATTCTAATATGGACGATGGCTGAATATTGACTGTCGGATCTGACATTTGCTAAGTCAACCCAGACTATGGAGAGGAGCTCAAGAGGAACAGAAGTCAGGAGCAAGCAGATCTGAAATAAACATACGGTACTAGAAACTACAAGACGATTGGCGAAGTAAATGTGCAGTTATATGTTATTCATGGCCAGCTGACCGCGACAAAAAGGAACATGAATAAGCAACTGAAGTGAATAAGAGACTCGGCAATCAGCCAGCAGTATGAAAAATTGGTGGAAATGAAATACAGAAAGACTAGTGATGAGGAACAAACAAAGCAGGAACTTTAGGACACAGAACAGAAACTACAGGTCGAATGAGAAAGATCTGCACCAGAATATTGAAGCAATACTGGAGAAAAGCAGGAAGATGATTAACGAGTACTGCAGAAAAGGGTCGGAATGCTGAAAATGAAAGGTGGAGAACAGAATGAAAAGCCATTGTTTGAAATACATGTAGAAATGAACATGTAGGACTTTAGTTCCCGGAAAACGAGAGCAAGATTTTACAAGAAGTGAATTGATATAATTTTAGGATTCATATGCGATTTGTAGTCGTATAAGTGATGACTAATATGAAAATTTGAAGATGGCATTAGACAGGTTGCGAAGGAACTTTCATTATATCTCTGAATGTGAGCATGGATCATAAAAAAGTTCTGTTATCACATTATCTCGGATGTCCAACTTGGTGAATCAATCATCAGACCCAAGCACAAGCGCATTTGCCTGGCTGGTGGGATAATGGATGGTATAGATGAGTATATATATTTTTTTTCAAAGAGTCAAATGAAAGTTAATAAAATAAGTTCCTTTTCGAATACACTTTTTTTTCAAAAGAAAATCCTCATCTTTTACTCATTCCCATTGATGACAAGCGGACGCCGGGTATCTTCAAGATAGAGTGGAGTGGAGATGCCATGATCGCCATGTCGTCCAAGACGTACTATTGTTACGGAGGTGATGGAAACAACAAGCTTAGTTGTAAAGGCGTCAACCGACGTGACCCTGCCATCGACAAAGCCCTCTACCTGGGTGTGCTGCAAAGCCAGGCCAGTGCGAGTGCATTCCGGATCGTCGACCACCAGATGCGAACCTACATCCCGAAACGAGATGCCTTCACATTTTTCTATTCGAAACGGAAAGTCCTTCCCGATGGAGTCAGTACCACCTACCTGGAGTTGTGAAACTTTTTTTATAGTATGAGTTAAACTAGTACTGTAAAAATTAACATACACCTGTAAAAGTCGGGATGACCGAGTGGTGTAAGGCGCCGGTTAACAGTGCAGATCTGCGCAATGCAGGTCGTGGGTTCGAATCCTACTCCTGACAGTTTTTATAGCTGTATTCTTTGTAACTCTACTGTATTGTTCACATTCCTTGTACATATTTTAACCATTCTTGTTCGCCTGAATATCAGTGTTGCTCAACTATATTCTTTGTAACTCTACTGTATTGTTCACATTCTTTGTACATATTTTAACCATTGTTGTTCGCCTGAATATAAAAAATGTCAAAACGTCACTTGTGTTTTCATGACTTTTTTATTGAACATCAATGAACGGCAGAACAATAAGAACGCATTTAAGACAACCAAAGAAATGGGGCATGCACATTAAAACGAGAGGCCGCCCAGTCGTACACTAAGACATCACGGTCTTCGGCTTGAAAATAATCATCAAACACCTGTCAATCGTTTGCATAGAATGTCCTCTACTCCGGTGAGTGAGATAAAACACACAGTACTGTCCGCATACACTACTCAAGGGTCCTTGTAATCTTTTAGTATTCCAACGCCAGACTGTAGTAGATTCGTCCATGAACTGGGTCAAGTCGGGATGCACGGGTGCAAGTCCGTAGGAATCAAAGTATTCTCCTTGGCCCAGGGCGTCCACGTATACAGCCACCCAATGTTCACCCGGTCGAGCACCAGGGTCTGTATTCAGAATGTAGGCCGCAAGGGTGGATGGGGTGGGAAAGACATTGCGTGAAAACACACCTCGAAAGGGTACCCGGGGATCCCGCTGAAGTATGGCCATGAGCTGCTCTGTATCCATGACTCTAGCTGGCGTAGTCACACATGACGTTTCTTTGCTGATCCACGGTGATGACGTTATCAAACTCGGCGTAGCAAATCACGTTAATGGTATGGGGTAGAGCTACCGAGAAACGCAGTTCCAACCGTAAGTTTCTTTTCTTGAGAAAGGCCAGTTGATGATCGTGTTCCAAGGCAGGGGTGAGGTCGAAGGCGAACAAAGTGTACCCACGGGCAAAGTCTCGTCCTGTGGCTGTAAACAGGTTCAGGTAGCTCTGCACATATTGATGGTTACCAAAATCCGGTTGTAACGGCCGGGATGGGATTTGATAACCGGCAGCGTGCAGTGCCACAAAGTTGATGTTGAAATGCTGAAAGTGGAACGAATTCTCTGTCCACTGGCCATTGAAACTGGTATTGGTGACACACGCCGGGGTAAGACGTTTAGGCAGATCCCCTAGAAATAAATTTTCACGATTGGCCATCATCGTACCTGCTGGTACAGAGAACACCTTGGTCTGTACGCGTCGGACGGGGTACAGGGCTGGTTTTTTCGATAAGGCTTCCATGTGACTCACCAACACCCCCTGTTGCAAATCTACCGTACGGACAAACAGGGCTGCATCTTCTATGATGATCTTGTAATGGGTGGGATCTCCACCGGCCATCAAGGCGAAAGTGGGTGGGGCACGGATCAACTTGATCTTGATGGATACGCCGTTCATCATGTAGCGGTCTTGCAGGAACAGATCGGCGTGCAGTCGTAAACTGTCTGTTATGGCCGAACCCGGTATTGGCAATGGTGGTCGCATCCATTGCTCCGGGTGTATCTGTGTAGTACAGTGGGGCTGACAAGTGTGTTTTTTTGGCATCTTCTCCGTACGACAACAGCGTCTCGATGTAGGCTCGGTACGGGTACGTATTGGTGGACGTACTGATGAGTTTATCGTTCAGACTGATACCTGGAAACTACAGATAGCCTTACAGGCACATCATACTTAGATCTCTATCTCTATAAAAAATGAAGCGGGCATTCTCTCTCGTCGACTTTATGACAGAAGAGATGATTACAATTTCGACATCGTAAACTATCCCTTTCTGGACAGTAATATTCCAGTGGGACCTGCATATGGCGTATACATATCTCGTTTAGTAGCATTTGCTAGATCCTGTGTTAAATGTGATGATTTTAATCAACGTCACAAAACATTGCTGCAGAAACTTATAAAACAGGGCTATTCCACCAAGCGCCTCCACTCAAAGTTTCTCAAATTTGGCGATACATATCGCATGCTGATAGCAAAATACGAACGTAGCGTGCAAGATCTATGGCGCTACGTTTCGTAACTTGTGTCTAATTCCGCTTAACCCGGGGCTAGGGGCCGTATGAACCCATGTACTTCAAGATCCTCATGGTACTCATATGAACAGTCACAATCAAAGCGTGACTGAGATACATCATTCTTTAGATGACGACTTTACAACGAATATTATGGATTAAGAATACTGATCAGCGATACGGATTTGATATTTTTGGAACATCATGATGTCTTGCCGCATCATTGAAAACTGTTGACCGCTTCTCTCTTGCAGGAAACAAGCCTATGTTTATGTATACTATGATTTTCTTTTTGAATTTGGTGCTAATACTGTTATATGGAATATGGAATAGGTCTTTGGATTATGGACGCGGATATTCTCTAATGGACGACGGCTGGATTATGAATGACGAACTAGACGCTTGTAATCCACCTGTTGGAACATCGAGTGCAGCCAGAGATTCACTGGGGCTACGACCGCATCGGCCGCGATGTCCGTCCCGTCTCCGTTCACCACTTTGGCTTTCACGTCAAAGTACGTGTGAGCTAAATCCAGGTAGGCAGTATCTTTGTTTTCAATGGTAAATTCCAGCGGTCCCGTTCCCGTCAGGCTAGCCAGGGGACGATGTTCTACCCAACGACCCTCGGCGACACTGGTCTGTGTGGAGGGAATAGTCCACAAATCCAAGTCACTGTTGGTAGACGGACACGACTCGGAGTGAATGAATGCAATTATGCGAAGATGTCTCTCTTCTTCTTCTTCTTCTTCTTCTTCTGGGGTGTGCGTCGTCGGTGTGTTGGCTGTCGAATGACTCACCCCTGTGACGGGGGTTGTCTTTTAAGGGCTTTGGCCACCAAGACGCTGCCTGCTTCTTTAGCCCGTCGTTTCAAGGCTTGTCGGGGTGCCGACCCACTCAAGACAACACCGGGCACTTGCAGTCCACTGCGTACCGCTTGTTTGCCCACCGCTTTTACTCCACGTGACCTCGTTGCATGCGTGCACCGCTAAAGGCCGGACCTCCACCTCCCGTTTGTTTCTTGTAATAGTCGGCATAGCTGGCCGTATGGCACTGGTAAGGCACGTACATTATACGAAGTGGGGAGAACGTGCTTGGCGGAAATGAAGTGTCAGCACCACTTTCCCTCGTTCGAATGCCACCGGGCGTCCCGTGTCATCTCTTATATCCACCGTGATCGTGTTGATATCGGTGTATCGTACGGGTAGGTAGAGTAGGTGGTTGAAACTCTGGGTGACTTGATCTCCATACTTCTTTCTATTGGGGACCACCCGTAACAGAGGTGTGTTGACATCTCCCACAATGTGGTTGTCCACCACGTCCGAGTAGACGTAGAGTCCGTACATTCCTACTTTCATAGGACTAGGACTGAGTTCGACACTCACGTTGGGGCTGAGAAGGAGACAGTCCTTGTCGTTGTGTCTGTTGTAATCGAACTCCACATGATTCTTGAACGGATAGGATTTGATGGGTTTTGAATTATTCGTGACCACCCGTAGAGACTTATAATGCATCAGTGTTCTCAAGCCCTCCATGAACTCTTTGGGGGTATCGTATTGGCCTTCGGGTAGGATCAGCTGGGTTACTTTGCCTTCGTAGGTCACCTCGTACCACACGTCCTTGTTTCGCACGTTGTACCACGAGTAAGTGTATTGTATTGAGTCCGCATTCCCACCGTCCAGGTAAATGCAACGGTTGCGGTAACTGGGTCACGTACTTGGCCAAAGTTTTGTCAGGAAACACATCGAGCGAACTGTTACTGGGCAACGTGAGGTAAAACATGACGACTGAGCTTTTCTGCTTTCGCTCCCGGCTTTAATAGGGTCCCCTAGTAGGGTTCCCTAGTAGGGGTCCCAGGTCTTGGGGGCTTGTAGCTGCCGTCGTGATCGGTGCGGTGTGGCGGAATAGGGGTGAAAAGAACGTCCCCAGCGTGAGGGTGTTTTGGGAGGGATCTGCGGTTCCCACTTACGTGGAAAACGTGGAAAATGAAGAAAAAAATATATTTATGCAGCCGTTAGCTCTATGAAATTTTCAGGGTTACACGATAACATGCCAAACTATAAATTTAAAGTTGTTTTAGATCTCAACTCTAAGATCTCAGATCTATTTAGCCCGCTTCCAAATCGTGCAGAAAGCACAGATCATTTTGTCTTTCTTTCTGGCCATGATGTCTAGACAGATTTCGCTGACGTCCGCGCGCCCTTCAGCCGGTTCTCTACGGTAGAGAATAAAAAGCGGGCTGTCGGTCGCCTGCTACACACATTCATTCCAACCACATCATGGCTGCTAGACGTGCACTGTTCGACGCAATGAACACGACTGATGAAGCTTTGGCGAGGGAACTAAGCCATAACGCTTTGAGGGAACAGGCTGACGCTGTGAGGGATCAAGCCCTGGCGCAGGGACTACAAGATCCTAGACTAATGCCCCCGATCAATCGAGTACTCACTCGGGAGACGGCGGGAGAATTGCGGGAACTGAGCAGACGACAAGATATACAGATAGCCGACACTCTGGATGCGGGCGACGATGATATTACAGACATAGATGAAGACGAAGAAGATGTACAGACGCCACATCGTCCACAAATAGGGTGGTTAAACACACGCAGCATGGGCCCACCAGCAACTACAGCTGCTACCACAACGACGGCTACCACAACGACGGCTACCCAGTCCACATCACCACCCGAGGAGACCCAGTTGGTACAGCTAAGACAACATCTTCAAGAAGTGGAAGAGGAGAAGGCTAAACTACGCCTCCGACTGGATAATGAGATAAGGAAATCCACATGCGCCATCTGCCAGGACGCTGAGACGGGGTACGCCTTTTTCCCGTGTGGACACCTAGCCGTATGTGGTCCTTGTCTTCTAAGCTTCTTAACCAATGCGGAGTGCTGCGACTGCCCGGACACAGGAGACTTTCATGTGGCTTTACGGTACCCTGTGTGTCGGGGAAACGTATGTAGAGTGAAAAGAATCTACCGGTCGTAAACTAACTGATGACCAACCCTCTGTACTTCCTAAGTCCCTTTTCAGGACCAACCCATACTCTCGGAAGAGGAACTTTCTAACTAAAAAGCACAACACCAACTCCCACACCTTCCCCTGCATAGAGTGAACACTGACACACATTGGTTGAATTTCTAATATTTATTAACAACACAGTAGAATGAACATAAGATTTTCACCACGGTAGGCTCTTTGTGTTAAATTTTTTAATAGCGTTATACGGTGTCACCATGATGGTAGAATGAACACAGAATGAACATAGAATGAACATAGAATTTAGGAATACGGTAATGTCTGAATGTTCAATATTTAGTCAACAAGACTTGTTTGAAATCATGTCTTTCTTGCCAGGTCATGTCTGAATGTTTAATATTTAGCCAACAAGACTTGTTTGAAATCTTCCGTGTCTTTTTGCCCCCGGTGCACGAACATGACGGTCGCAATCGACTCAGGGGGATTTCTCGGTGGACAGGCCGCTTCCAATGCCTCTGCGATTCCCGTCTCGTTGATGTCGTGTAACGCCTCAGTCATCAGCGCGTCTGACGGTGCCACAATGCCCAGACAGGTATGCATGTCTAACGATCCGTTGTTCTGACCGCCTGCACATTGTTGGATACGCTCGCCTTCAATGCGAGGTTTAAGATGATTCAGGAAGGTTTCAATGTACTTTTTATAGATATACTCAGACAGCTGGTCATGCAGAGCTTCAGAAATTGTGTGTGCGAGGCGCTGAAGCTTCCGCCACGCAAGTATTTGCAGGGTGACTCCCTCGGGTAAGGGAATACGCGTAGTATCTTTCTTCAACTTCCATTTACGAATATGTACCAGCAGCATGTCGTTGAACATAGAACAGGTGAGGAAGACATCGTCTCCACAACAAAATTTATGTTCGATGTGCCCCTGGTTCTCAATGACCGCCTCGACGACTTGACATTGTGTGTATCTCTGTGCTCTTTTCCATTGCTCAAACGTAAAGGCAATATGCTTAGGTGGTTTATCATCCCAGGCTGATGCATTAAAGTGCACTTGCTCATCTTTCACGGTTACAGTTAAATAGGGCGTGAGCTCCCAACTGGTGATCTGGGCCGCCTGGTAGGCCTGCTGAATGATGTCATTCATCTGCTCCACAGACATAGGGAGTAGCATCTCATCCTCCGCTTGCTGAGGCTCTTGCTGCAGCATTATTGAAGGTGTTAGTTGGGGACGTTTGGCGGGTGGATAGGACTCTTCCGGGTCTTCCTGAGCACGTTTGCTACCTGTACTCTCTTCGGGGATGTCTATGACTAAGGTGTGTTCCTCGGGTTGAAGTAGAGAGGCCATTTCCGCATTCCCCGTCTCTCTCAGCGCCTCCAAGAAGGCCTGAAATGCTAAAGGACCTCGGCGTGGTAGAGTGTCCATAGGGGCTCTGTTTCGTGCCGTATTGCTATTCTGTGCCATGATGTCTTCTTCCATGTATGTAGTGATTACGTTTCTCACCAGAAGCAGATCACATAGTTCGGCCACATTCATCAGCTCACTAATGATCTGAACACGGTGCTGCATCAGCTTAGCTCGGTCAGATGAGTCCATGGCTGTTGGCTCAGGTAGGTGCTGTTCAGGTAGGTCTTGAGTAGGGTGGTCAGGTCACTCCTCAGGTAGGCTCAGGCTGGCTCAGGCTGGTCAGGTAGCTCCGGTCAAGTAGGCAGGGCAATGAATGAAGCCATTCCATGAAAACCCCCACTTTTATGCACCACCCTGACAGACCCCGGATGTACAAGAACCAGGATGTACAAGAACCCGTATGTAATGCTACACACTACAGGTATTGCTAGAGGACCCGGATATAGGTCAATTCTAAAATACCCGGCTGTTCCCATCACTGGGAAACTCGGCTGTACAAGAACCCGGATGTACAAGAACCCGTATGTAATGCTACACACTACAGGTATTGCTAGAGGACCCGGATATAGGTCAATCCTAAAATACCCGGCTGTTCCTCCACCATCAATGATTGTACAAGAACCCGGATGTACAAGAACCCGTATGGAACAACATACACAGCTAAAGGACCCGGATATAAGTCCCCGGATGAACAGGTCAGTACGTGCATTCCTTTCATTCAATATGACCTTGAACTATCACGTGATCTCCCCGTGATGGAAAAAAACCAAATACAAGTCAGTACATGCATCCCATAGTCCCCCGGTCACGCCCGATTCACGCAGACCGGAAGTGACGCCATACACATCTCACCGCAGAGGAATACACTACGAGGTCAAAATACCCGCTTCTGATTGGCTGACGCAAAGGTCAAAGGTCACGTGATATGCAAATTTTTGAGTTCAACCTGAGTGAATATACGCACTGTATACTACTAGTGCTCATGACTGGTTTGCGCATTATGAATATTTTCATGGCCAAAATATCGATCAATCCCGCTTAGATGAGATACAACAGCAGTTACATCGGTTAGAGGCTCTGGATAGAAGTTGTGAATTAAACCATCCCATAACTCAAGAGGAAGTTAATAATGTACTGAGGGTATTTAAAAATAATAATGCCACAGGGGTTTCTGGGATTAACAATGAGATGAGATATCACGAATCGTTAGATTCTTGGTATGTGCTTAAGAATAGATTAACCAGAAGGCTATACTGTGGCTCTGTCAGTATGTCGGCACCTCTTCCCACTTCCCTTATATGTGTTGTAATTTGAAAGGCTTGATCTTGTTGTTTTCTTTTCAATTTAAAACAATCAGCCATTAAATGGCCGTCCCTCTCACAATAGCTGGAAACGGGAGACTTATTTTGAGTGTTAAAAGTGGGTGACTGAGACTTTGTGTTTGACCATTGACCTTTGTAACTGGGGTTAAAAGTTTTAGGCCCTGAGAAAGAACTGGGTTGGTTACCTAAGAGACTAGACGGGAATGAACTTGGCTTAACAGCATTGACAAATGATAATTTGCGTGTCAGCGCGTATTCATCAGCAAATCGTGCTGCTTGATCTAAAGTGTTGGCATTCTTTTCATCAAGAAATGTTCTAATATCACCATGGATACACCTTTTAAATTCCTCTACCAGCATAAGGTTTTCAAAGTTGTTGTCAATTTTAACCGAAGCACACCACCTATCAAATAACTGTTCTTTTGAACGAGCAAATTCTACATCAGTCTGAGAGTTTTCTTTTTCACAACTACGAAACTTTGGTCTATAGGCTTCAGGAACCAATTCATAATATTTAAGAATTAAATCCTTCACTATATCATAATTTGATGCTTGCTCTACCGTCAATTGAGTGTAAATGTCCCTTGCCTATCCGATCAAAACACTTTGAAGAAGTAAACTCCAATTTTCTTTTGGCCAGTTTAAATTTTCAGCAATTTTCTCAAAATTCAGAAAATATTTATCAACTTCTTTTTCCTGAAATGGTGGGACGAGACGTATTTGACGAGCCGCATCAACTTTGATTGTGATGGTACTGGTGCATGTGTAGGAGGACTTGTTCGCGACTGTAATTCCAAATGCTTCATTTCTAACTGAAACTGTCTTTCTTTCTCTTTCTCTCTTTCCTTTTTTTTCTAACTTTTCTCTCTCTAATTCTCTGTCTAATTCTAATTTCTTTAATTCCAGCTCATGTTGCAATTCTAATTTCTTTATATCCAAATCATCAGCTGTTTCCTCAGTTAAATGAAAATCACTTTCATCCCAAAGTTGTTTGCTAACAAAATGTTTAATAATGACTTTCTTAGTTTCTTGCTTTCTCAAAGATGTTTCAACTTTAATTTGTAGGAATTTACACAGCGCGAACAAATCCTGTTTGCGAAGTTCGTTAAATTCCTCCTGACTAGGCTCTGAGGCAAACTGTGCTGGGTCAAATGACATGCTGATAATATATTACTCCCTGACTTCACAAATTCAGACAATGTATCAATTTAAAACTATGTTGCAAAAACAGATCAGCTGGCAAGCTGTAATGTAAACAATGCTCGCGGGCAGGCCCCAAATTTCTGTTACGTCATAAACGATAATAGAAAAAACGTAACAGAAAACTTTCGTGAAGTCAAGGATTAACAATCAAATATTTATTTACAATACTAAAATCATATACAAATTAAGTAAGGTTGATACAACAAATAAATGAGAAATATAGTCTTACTGCGCAATGCTATACCAGTGTATATTTCAGTCCATGTTGATGTGCAAATCTCTATACAGTCCGTGCCGACGCGCAGAAATCGCGTTCCTGTATTTTGATAGTCCAACATCACTCAGCCGTTTACAGATTCCAACAAATGGTCCAATCTCCGACAGTTCAATGACGTAGATAACACAGCGCCAAGAGTCAATTCACCGGAGTGTACAATTCAGCAGTCCGTAATTTCAGACAAAGGTAAGACAGTATAATGCACCCACAGAAAAGCCGTTTGAATGCGGGACTTGCACAATACACGGTTCCGGCCTCGGCAGCTAGGATCGCCTTTGTCTTTATTTCCGTTTTATCCCACTTCTATCGTCTGCTAGGCACTGAGCTGGTCTTTCAGGGCGGCTTTGAAAGCTCCATTCCCGCTGAGATCTAACGGCTGGAGCTCTCCTGTACAGCATGCTGGCATGAATACACATTTAAACCCATTGTCAGTGCCGACGTCGCGGTATTTATTGACGGCGTTCAAATGACAACTACCTGCATGATATCTCGCGATATAGGGTTTGCTAACCTACGGGAATTCCTTGAATGTTTCCAAAATATAAACGACCCGGAACGGAAACGTTTATACTATTTCAATCATCCCGCGGGCCGGTTTTATATTCGGCATGTTTGTCTTTCACCATTGCTAAAGAATATGGCGCCACAATCGAATAAATTACGACAGGTTTCTATCCATTATATCAAGTATTGAACTTAAAATCATATAAATCAACCACATACCTAAAGCAAACACGCAGTAGCTGCTATTTTCACAGCTATTTCCATGTCGGCTGCTTTTTCTCGATAAACTGTAAATGTCGTTCGCCGCGATCCTGGCGGCTGGGCGGTGGTTATTACGGAGAGTTATCGCACGCTACGCGTCCAAGCAAAACGATCGGCCAGCCTACTCAGCTGTGCCTAGCAGACGATAGAAGTGAGATAAAACGAAAATAAAGACAAAGGCGATCCTAGCGGCCGAGGCCGGAACCGTGTATTGTGCAAGTCCCGCATTCCCTCCAGAATGACTAACTGTCGGGCTATTTATACTCTACGGGGCATTCGAGATCATTCCACAACATACAGCATTGACGTATGATCTTACCCAGATACAACCCACAAGAGCATCGAGAAAATTCCATGTAAACAAGCTTACGTAACGCTATTATTCGAGAAATATCCACAGTGTCTAACAGTAAACTACAGCACCATGACAAGTATGAGAAATATATAAGTTTACAAACTGAATTGTACACATTTGACCCAGATATTTGACCTTTGACCTTGACTTTAACCTTTGAGGCAAGGATAGGTATGGCCAAGATACACCCATATGCAAATATTCAAGACCCTAACTTGAAAGCTTGTGAAGATATAAGGGTATTTCTGTTTTCCCCATCTCCCTAAAACCATTGTTTTGTGTTCCGATAACCGTAATTATATAAAACCTGTTATATGAAAATGCTCAATGATGGGAGAATGCCATCATGCAGTTTTATAGAGTACAATACCTACATAAAATGAAAACACTACTTTGGAACCACTTTCCAGGTTCGGCTACTCGCCCCCTGACAAAAGAGGGCCATCCGCTCTGAGCGACGTTCTTGCTAAATTATCTGACTTCAAATGGAAATTACCTCACAAAATCAAAGGGGAACAATGCAGAATGTACACCGTACAAGTACGGTTGTACGCAGATCTACGAGCATTCTGGTCGTATTGGAATACCATTTGACACACTGATGGCGACATGTATTTATTGCATATAGCTAAATCTCATCCTCGGGATCAGCAAAGTCCATGCTACAACTCGAGCCATATGCCTATATTCCATACAGAAAGTTCCAAGTATGGTACAACTAGCGCCATCTGACTATTTCACAAATAAACGCAACATTAAAAGGTTCGTGAAACACGATGCCGACGTACTGACAAGAAGTCACATAACCCCACAGAAAAATATACTGAGTGCATATTTCTAAAAACATCACAAGAACCAAAAGTGATCCCTGTGATTATTCGTACCCCATGCAGTGACGTTTTTATTGTAGCTGTTCATCTGGATCATGAATGACATGACCACACGGCCACAAGCACCGGCTTCAGTGGTATTAGATATTAAACATTTATAAACAATGTTAGTATTTATTATCAAATCAAACCTGCTATTGCTATGGCCTTATCTCCCTTAGGAGTATCCTTTGCAAACTAATTAAAACGAAAGTTGTCTCCCCTTAGGGAGCTCTGCCAGCTCAGCTAGGTTACTTAAGCCCCTGCTCTCTCCTGATACTCCCTCTTTTTCACTCTTATAGCCCGAGATGTGTGTTGTGCAAGGCCGTGGAGTGAGGGGCAGGATGGGAGGGTAATCAAAGCATAGCAGGTTTGATTTGATAATAAATACTAACATTGTTTATAAATGTTTAATATTTATTGCTCAAATCTTCACCTGCTATTGCTATGGCTCACTACCAACATATGAAGGTGGGAACCTCGGCCTTGTTGTAGTTCCAATAGCAGGCAGAGTAACCGCTGAGATGATCACAGACATGGCACACTAGTACTCGACAAGAGGGACCCTGGTCGGTGACGCTGTGGGTAGTCATGGAGTAATCATAATAGATTGTTGAATGTGGCCACTAATTACTCGTCCATACAAACCATGATCGTGGATGTGGTGCACAATTTTACCCCCACGAAGGAACTCGGTCCGGTGGCGCTGTGAGTATTCAAGTGGTAAGCAGTGTATAACGAATAGGAGCGGTCCTGTACATCCCGGCAACATCGTATACAAGGTGCCCATCTTATACCACTCTTTTAAGTCCACAAGCCGTCTTACGTCAACTCTCTGTACTTTGTTGTTGACACTAGTAAACCTGAAAGTAATACTCACCAATGTGTCAGGTCTTGTAAGATGACTTGTGAGTTGACAGCAGCTGACTCTCTTGAGTTGGTCATAATTGCCCTTATGCACCAACTCTCTGTACTTTAAACCTGAAACTGACACAAAGTATACCTAAAAACCAATACTCACCATTGTGTCAGGTCTTGAAAGATGTCTTGTGAGTTGACAGCTGGCTGACCTATTGAGGTGATCATGTAATATGGTGGACATATGAAATGGCTGTGATGATGCAGCAAGCTGGCTGATTGACTGACTTGCTGCGCTGAACGAAGATACCTCCCCCCCCCCTCTTCTTTTGGAAGTTACTGGACCACGTGCTGGCAGCCACCAGCGGCCCAAGCTTGGTCACTCTATTTGATTGTACTGACATATCTCTCAGATAGAAATCGGTAAAAGTTGAATTGGCACTCCATGCACAGGACTGGACAATGTCATGAAGGGATAGGTTCTTCCATAAAGGCCATGATGTAGCGATGGCACGAATTTCATGGGAAGAAGCAGAGGCCAGAAGTGGGGGAGCGTCAATGGCAAGTTGATATGTCCACTTAATGGTCTTCTTCAACCAAGAAGCAATAGTATTCTTGGTGATGTCACGCACTACAGTTGGCTGAAGAGACAGGAATAACAGACGACGAGAACCCCGACCAGGGTCGGTATGAGTGAGATAGTGACGTATGGCTCGTACAGGGCATAACAGGATGTCGTCCTCAAGGTCACGAACAAAGTCTGATAAAGCAGGGATGGAGTACAAACGTTGAGCACAAGGACCTTGGCGCACAGCCTCATTCTTGGCGATGAACCCAGGGACGGGACGAAAGGAAATGCCGAGACCAATTTGCCGTTCAGGTCAAAGACGACCTTTCCAGAGCGTGAAACTCGGAAACTCTAG
Organism: Hanleya hanleyi; assembly: GCA_036873755.1. Taxonomy (NCBI): domain Eukaryota; kingdom Metazoa; phylum Mollusca; class Polyplacophora; order Lepidopleurida; family Hanleyidae; genus Hanleya; species Hanleya hanleyi. The sequence goes on from JAVTVY010009038.1 coordinate 23,411, forward strand.
ACGCCAAAACGAAAGCCGCCAGGAAAGCAGTCTTGTAGGAAACAGCTTTAATAGAGGCGGACTGTAAAGGTTCGAAGGGCGGACGAAGCAGGGCACTAAGAACCTCACCAATATTCCACTTCGGCAACAGCTGGCGAGTACGGCGAGACTGTAAGGCGAAAGCACGCAGGAGAGCACAGATATTGTCGTTCAGACTAATGACGATGCCGGTCGAAAGACGTAAAACCCTAGCCAAAGCAGACCGGTACCCCTCAATGGTGCTGATTTGAAAGTTCTTATCACGATGTAGGTGAAGGAGGAAGTCAGCTACTAAGGAAAGAGAGGCAGAGTCGGGATCGGAATCACGTTCTCGGCACCAGGAGACGAAATAGGCCCATTTCGATTGATAGAGCTGCGATGTGGAAGATCGATTGGCTAAAACCATCGTCTGTGCAACTTCTGCTGAAAATCCTTGGACTGTAAGTGCACTCTGGATAGTCTGCAAACGTGTAAGTTGAGCCACCGCGGGTTGTGATGTATTATCCCGTGAGGTTGACGCAACAGGCTGGGCCAAACTGGAAGACGACGTGGCGGAGCGGTGAGAAGCGGAACCAGTACCGGAAACCACTGCCGACGAGGCCACAACGGAAGCACGAGCAGAATGACGCAGTCGTGCTGAGTAATCTTTTGAAGAACTTCTTGAATCCGGGCCATGGGCGGGTAGGCATAAGCCAGGAAGTTGTCCCAGTTGATTGAAAGGGCGTCGATGGCGAAAGCTTGAGGGTCCAGAATCGGACTGACGAAGAGGGCGAGCTGTGCATTGTTCCTCGTCGCAAACAGGTCGATCAAGGGGGTCTCCCAGATGCTGCAGATCTGGCGGAAGACCTCCGGATGAAGTTGCCATTCGATCTGAAGCACGGTGTCGGGACGAGAAAGGCGGTCCGCTAAGACATTGAGCCGACCCGGGACATGGCGAGCATTGAGATGACAGTGATGAATGAGAGCCCAGTCGTAAAGATCCCACCCCAGACGAAACGTTGAGAAAGATCGGGTGGTACCCATCTTGTTGATGTGAGCAATGACAGTAGAGTTGTCCGTAGCGATGAGAAGGGACGAATTCATGAGACGCCAACTCCAATGCTGAACTGCTAGGATGACTGCCTTCATCTCCAGAAGGTTGATGTGAAGTCTGGCATCTAACTTCGATCATCTGCCGGACACCTCCAGTCCGTCCAGATGGGCTCCCCAACCGGTCTCGGAAGCATCGGTGTAGAGATGGTGATCCGGAGATGGAAATCGGAAGGGAACTCCCTGCATGACGTTGTGACGGGACTGCCACCAAATCAGATGTGGATGTAGAGACGTCAATACCGGAACTAAAGGATGGAGGGATGACGTCAGAAGATAAGGAGACAGATGGTACTGCAGCGGCCGAACTTGGAGACGTCCGTAAAGAGTAAGGTCCTGCGTGGATGTGAGTAAACCCAGAAGGCTTTGCCACCGCTGACGAGTTTGATAAGTTGATGACAAAAACCTTATTATCAACGCCTGAATCTTGGTCCACCGGTCCTCTGGGGGGCGTACCAGTTGTTGGCAAGTATTGAACACTGCCCCGATGTAACGACGAAGTTGCGCTGGAACCAACCAGCAGAGTGAAACGGACCTGAGCGTTGAGAAGGGACTTGTCCGCAGGCCACAAGAGGATGTCGTCTATGTAAACCTCGATGTGAATGCCCCGTAGATGGAGAAACGCCATGACTGGAGAAGTGATACGGGTGAAAAGCCATGGGGCGATGTTGACTCCGAACGGGAGGTCTTGCCACTCGAACCGACGATCGGTTATGGTGAAACGAAGGAACCGCCGATGACGAGGATGAATAGGTATATGGAGATATGCGTCTTGCAAATCGATGGAGGCCAACCAATCCCGGTGATGTACGCGGGTCCGGATCGATGAGACTGACGTCATCTTGAAATGAGGTGGCATGGCCAGATGAAACTTGTTGAGCCGCTTGAGATCGATTATCTTCCACATTTGGTCCGAATCTTTCTTCGGGACATGGAAGACATGACTGTAGAAACCGACGCTGTCTTCGGCATGCGGCAGCTCTCTGACGGCACCTTTGGCGATGAGCGTGGCGACAGAGGAAAGAAGCGTCTGAACGTGTCCTGCTGGAACTGGCAGTAGCGAAGGACGAGGCCGAGAGATGAGTCTGGGCTGGGACTGGAAGTTGAAGAGGAATCCATTCTTCAGTGTCTTGATAATCCACTCGTCGTCTGTTATGAGCTGCCAATTCTCCCAGAAATGTTGTAAACGGCCGCCGACGACCTGATGACTGAAAGCGCGGAAGGTGGGCAGATGAAAATCTCTGGTATGAGGATGGGAGATGGAATACGGACAGTCACTTGTTGGAAGCACCTCTTCCTCTGGAGAATTTCCCACGGATGGAACGACGGCCACGGGCTTGTGGAGGCTTGTCAAAGCCACGAAAATTACCAGGTGGAAAACCCTCACGCTGGGTAGGCTTGGATACACGATTTCGGTTAGGCTTCCGGTCAACGGAAAAGGCAGGACGCCGAGCCGCAGCAGAAATCAATCTAGAAGTCCGTTCCTCACGAATACTAGGCATGACGGACTCGATTGCGTTGTGGAAGACAAACTTAGAGGATAACGGCTGTTGTAACAGTTGGTCTTAAACAAAGTATGGAACGTCAGGCTTGATATATTGAAGCAATGCTGTACGCTGAGCTTGAAGAAGCGAAACATAGGAAAAAGCACCAGCCTCAATGACATGACGGTTAGATATATTGAGCGTGGCAATAAAAGCTCGTAAATAGGCAAGACGACCAGGAGACAAACGAGCCGAACCATCACGCTGAAGTAAGGCAGGATCCAAAGTAAGCCGAGATGTAGCCAACAAAAAACAATCGGTGAAGGATGTAATACGTTGAATTGCCAGCAACATCTCCATAAGATTATCGACAACTTTGGTAGGAACCCCAATAGAAGTTGCTTTAGAAGATTTCGAAACCTGACTCAAATCACGATCACGTTTGGGAGGTTTGTCGGGAAGAACGTTATCATGAGGTTGGTAAAATGAAAACGAGGGCTTCTTAAACTTGTTGTCATCCTCCAACTGACGATCAAAACCAATAAAATTAGACTCCCAAGCTGGAGACGGCGCACACGAAAGAGGCGTCTTAGAATTACAACACATATAAGGGAAGTGGGAAGAGGTGCCGACATACTGACTGCGTCACATGACTTCACAGAATAGTCTTCTGGTTAACCTATTCTTAAGCACATACCAAGAATCTAACGATTCGTGATATGTGTTGTATCTCAGGTACGCTTTTATTGTACCTGTTCATGTGGCAACTTGGATGATATGACCACACGGCCCCTAGCACCGGCATAAGCGGTATTAGATACAAATCTAGAGAGCTATGATGGAAACCAGACTTGAACGCGGAAGAAACCGCTGTCGGACATTTAACCCGAGAGGATGAAGAGACAGTAGTAGTAGGAACGGGCATGTCAGGAACGAGAGCCAAAAGAGCCGCCATCTTGTCTGTAAATGGCATCGATGACGAATCTTCCTAATTATCCGAAGAAGATGAGGAATCCTGACTTGAGGACGATGACGTCAAACCAGGTTTGGGAGAACAAACGACGGACGTGAGAGGTAGACAATAAGTGATCAAAACATTGATCAAGAAATGGAGTCTGCGTCTGACGAACTTGACGACCCCGATGGGGAGGTGAGGCAGAACGACGTGGCAATCGGCGTGGAGGCGTACGGGAACGCCAAACAGGAGTACGAGAACGGCGTACCGGAGAACGAGAAAGCCGTAAAGAAGTACTAGGACGTTGAGGTGTACGAGACCGACGAACAGGAGAATGAGAACGATGTACAGGTGTATGAGAACGACGAGACGGCGTAATGGAACGTCGAGGCGGAGTAACAAAACGACGTACAGGCGAACGAGAACGGGAACGGCGTTGCGATGTACAAGAACGTCGTTTAGAAGCACGGGAACGATGTAGTGACGGGTCAACAAATGTAGAAACCGAAGGCTGTAAATCCGCAATTTGAAAAAGTAGAGTCCGAACGACCATCCGTAGTCCGAAAGGCTGATTTGGTTAAAACAGCAGAAGAAGTTCGAGATTTAAAACGCAGAGGCGAGGTCGACATGCGATGAAGTTTTTTCTTTTTGATAGATCTGGACTGAGACAGGCCGTCCGACAAAAGATTAGGTGAAGTGACATGCGGTGAAGCTGAAATCTTTTGTTCGTTGATAACAACAGTCGACCAGACCCGGCTTGGGGACAGAATCCTTTGTTCTCTCAAACAAAGAAACAGGTTTGTGCACAGACACACCAGACAAGTCTTTACCAACAGGAACTAAACTGTCTGGAATTTTATCCCTATCTTCTCGTACAACAGTCCCACTGGGGGGAATTCTAATAGACGATGATATTGACATGGCAGGACTAAGTCTATGCGATAAATCCAGATAGAGCCAGAAAGATCTTCGTTAAAGCAATTTCATTTTGGGGTCTTTCGTCCGCAGATAAACCAGGGTCTTCCGTAGCCCGTAATAAATACGCTCGTCTAGCCTGGGCATAATTCTTCCAGGCGGTATCATCCCAATAGACACTCCATAGACGTGGACTGACGGCAACAAAGGTGACCTTTGCATGAGAAACAGACAGTGTGACCATCCAAACTAGACCAAAACTGCCGACACGAAGGGCAAGATTTAGAATTTACAGGGACAGATATCTCAGACATAATGTCTAAGTAATACAGCAAGAATACTAGCTTAGAAAAATACAACCATAGGTCAAACCAAACTAGCACACTAAAAGGAACTCCTTGATACAACCACTCGCGAGTAGATGCAATGAGAAAGAGTGAGTATCAGCAGAGAGCAGGGGCTTAAGTAACCTAGCCGAGCTCCCTAAGGGGAGACAACTTTCGTTTTAATTAGTTTGCAAAGGATACTCCTAAGGGAGATAAGGCCATAGCAATAGCTGGTGACGATTTGAGCAATAAATACAAATATTTCACAGCGATGATGTAATAGCCTAATCGAGTCATCTGTTGGAAAATGATGAATTATGTAACCACCAGATAGTCAAAAAATGGTCTAAACGAGGGGATATTTGTTGAATGCAAGTTCGTATTCAGAGCAAGTACACGATGCCGACCAAGTGACTCCTTCTCCACCATGTTTACAAGCCACAGAACTACAACCACAAACCTCGGGGACGAAACGTCCACCAGCAGAATCTCACCATATATATGCAGGCAACAATTCATCAGAATGACCTTGCTTATCAAATTCATAATTTAACAAGCAAAGTCAAAAGGGTGTTCCACAATATAGGAATATAATTATTATAATTTATCCCTTAAGATGACTGCAATTAAAAGTCAAAAGATGTTGTCATCTGTCTATTTTGCACAAAATGTTTCACACAAAGTATGCTACAGTACAACTGGCTCCATCTGTCATACTAAGAGCTTTTAATATTCATAAATCAAAGCAATTTAGCCCCATAGCTCAATGGCCACGACTATGATATTTTTCGCCATGCCGAGTGCATACAATTAAGTATTTAAATTTAAAATATGTAAAAATGTATTAGCACTGTATGTTCAGTTGTCTGAATTATTTTTATTGTAATACCGGCACGTCTCAGAGGTACAACATAAAATCTGCGAAATTGGTATGGGTGGTGTGTTTGTTGCAGATGAATATGTGCCGCTTTAACCAGGATCATTATGGTAGCACAACGAGAGCCTAACGACGTATGTTTATAATAAATTCCTTCGAAATGTACATTTGCTTTCTCCGGGTATCTCGAGGAGCATGTGACAAGGAGACATGGCAGAGGGGTTCGACATATGTAAGTTCTACAAGAATAGGGTGGGGTTTTTTTTAGATTTCAAGGACTATTACTAGTTTGAATTTGGTTTGGATTACGATATGTACGAATCTTGACAAAATGTTGGATTTTTAAACTTGCTTTCTGGTTTGGTAGGATACAGCTAGTGGGCCTGGATACCTTAGTTACCCCTGGACAATAGGCTAAAGCTATGGGCTCGATAATTACCCCCTGAAAAGCTATATATAATGTCAAAATAGTTTCAGATCTTATTCCGCTCTGAAGGTACGGTGACGACTTTCTTTGCTCCACTTCATTCGTGTCAGATAGGTTCAAACCAATGAGTGTCATTTTTTCGTTATCCTATTGAGGTTGGATTTGCTATCAAAAGTTTGGGGGTTTTTTTGGTGTATTAAATGTCTTCTTTAACACATCTTCACGTTGCAAGTTAAATACTACACTAACGTTCCGTCATTTAACTTGACCTATTGAAGGAGGTAAATTGTCCAAACCGTAAACGCACCGTGAAAGACATGAGCTTGCGAACACCAGGCAGCGAGGATTTTCTTTGACGTCTGTGTGATTTCCAAATATGGCAAGGGGTGGTTGTATTGATTTTTAGACAGGAGATGTTAATTTCCTTCTAATAGCCAATCATATTTGAATTTCAACGAGGTCATACAGGGACAATTATCCTAACATGGACCAAAGAATATATATAGAGCTACGACATCACCAAACCATGTAATATGTTCACCCAATGCAACACGTGTAGTGTTCGATTTGGGTATGCGAAGATGCTTTGATAAAGCTTCTCCCTAACAAAAAGGTATAAATGATGCCAACTTTGCGTTTCTTTGCGACTATTTCACTCCTCGATATTTATTGAGTGTAGGAGTGTGGATCCTGCATGTGCAAGAATTGTGTTTCTATGTGTCAGGAAATCCAGTCCATTTGTGATATCTGATTGACGAAAGCAGGAGAATATGTCAATAATATCGCATTTCCTTTAATCACTTGCACATTTTATATGATATATTAGAAAGATGCCATTCATAAATATACATGTATATACAATGTAATTATACATGATTCTTTCCAGATATAAATAATTTGATCGAAATAAAGAAGTACCAGAACTGCAGTCGGAATGTGCCAACAACGAAATAAATATTGATAAATTGTGACAACAGGGTTACAGCATTCTCCTCAAATCAGCATCTACATGTATACAGCTTATCAACAAGCCAGGCAGCCAGGCCTGATTGATTATCTCCTGAAAACCTAGATAGCAGTGACCGCATTGCGCCTAGCTTTTAGCCTATCACTGGGTTACTTTCTTTGTCAAGCACAACATCAGTACAGACGGAGATCTCCTTCACACCACTCAGACTGAGAGAGTGTAACCCAGATGGTAGCTAGGAGATGTAGATGTTGATGGAAGGAGAATGCAGACTGTTTAAATGCTGATATGTTATAAATGTTCCACAAAAGAAGAACACATTCTGACATGAAGCAGCCAATTGCAATGACTGGCTACTGTAAATACTGAATATTATTAAATTAAAAATAAAGTACAAGCAAAGAAATCGAAGATTGGATCATGGGACTCAAACTCACATTGTCTATGGTCATACAGGACTGGTGCTCTAACCAACATGGTCACACTGTCAACGACACTAGCCACCGGGCCATACAGGACTGGTGCTCTAACCAACATGGTCACATGTCTATGACACTAGCCACCTGGCCATACAGGACTGGTGCTCTAACCGACATGGTCACATTATCTATGACACCTGCTGCCTGATCATACAGGACTGGTGCTCCAACCATCATTGCCACATAATCTATGACAACAACTGCCTGTCCATGCAAGACTGGTGTTTTAACCGGCACGGTAGCATTGAGTGAGTGGGTATGATTTAACACCATTTTCAACAATTTTTCAGTCATATCACGACTGTGCCTACATGTCCTGGGACACAAGGGCGTCACCCATCCAGGTGTAGACTGGGCTCAACGTTGCTTAACTCTCGTGATCTGATGAGAACCAGTGTGCCCATCATGATATACCATACTACTCATGGTAACATTGTCTATGAAATTAGCTGCCTGTTCATACACGGTGACAAACAGTCCCACAAAATGATCAAATTAGAGCCCATGGGCTTTGATGTGAATCATAACAAAAATATCAACTCCCAAATTGTATATATGTTAAGATCTCACATTAATTCACCACATGTGCATCATTCCTTCTAATATTTAAAAATTTCTCAAACCAGATCATTTCAACAGATGGAGTACTGTAATCAAATGTAATTGTCCAAGTGACTGATTCACATCCATCAACCTATAATACATCTATAAATACCAACAATTAATTGGTAGCCATGGCCTAATTATTTCAGCTACTCATTAACAAAAATTTTCTTTATTCACATTCTGGAATAGTCTGTTCTCAAACATATGAAACACATAAACTGGAAAAACCCCAAGTTGAGTAATTCAAATAAATAAATTGACCTACATCTATAATGGCTCCGCTTTAAACTGCAAGTGTAGATGCACATTGAACAAGGTCAAATTTCAGTCAGTGCCAACATCAGGCATGTTAGACACCTGTACTCATGCACATCAAAAGGCATGCAAGATACTTGTAACTTTTTTCATCAAAATTCATTATGTTCAAGAAAATTACAAGCGTCTGGTCACAGAAAAGACATACGAGAAAGAAGCAGTGTACTTCACTTATCCAAGGAACAGAACACCGCTTTCTGGCATCCTTTGTAGAAAAAATCAAATCCAGTGATTGATTTCAAGCATTTTGGTACATTTCAGAAGATTTTGGATGTAGTGTTCCCATTTTGGTACATTTCAGAAGATTTTGGATGTAGTGTTTCCAGGAATTCATACGGCAAAAATGTTTACATGCAAAACAATGCCACCCCCTATCAAAATGAATAAAATACAAAATATTAATAAAATTGAAACAAATTACAGTAGAAAACCTAATTCTTTTCAGCTTCGTGATCTCGCACCAACAAAATCAAACCATGCTAACTGCTTACAAACTGTCCCCAAACCAATGTAAGCAGGTACATGTATGCAAGGACGTCAAAAATATTTTCTTTAAACGAACAAAAGGGCTACAAATTTACAAATGAATACAAATATAGCACCACCAAACATACTTTTTCATACATCTTAATTTACCCAATCATAGGTGAATGTCTAATAAACAAAATCAACTCAAATTATTTTTATGCACACAAATTAACAAAAGCTCAGGCAAAACTAAACCATGTTACATATTTAGAATTGAAACTTATATTATTGTAATAAATCAAATACATTTTATAGCAATAACTTATATATAGTGCTGACAATCAACAAAAGCTCAAGCAAAACTGAACAAGTTGACATTTGTAGTTGGACATCATCTATTGACAAGTAAGATTTTGGTCAATACAATTGGAGTAAAAATGAACATCTGGAGTAAAATAATGAATACTTTTGTGTTGGTGAACATCAAAATCAACACTACTAACCCAGTGTTTCAACTTTCATGCATCAGTGAATATTCACTTCAATATCATTGCAAAGCAGCCATCATATCCATATTAATTAATTTGATGGGAACAAAGATTACATAGGCAGATCCCAGGAATGTGTGAAGTTCAAAACAAGCCTATTCTTCTTCCATTTTCCAATTGACGAAGACAGAAAAATCTTCTGTGTTTCAACTTTGGTAAACGTAACGATTAGTCCAAGTGAAATGAATTTGCTAATCAATCAGAGGAATAGCAGGCATTGATATGAAACTCCTGCCAAGTTCAAATCAGGTGTAAATTTCAATCCGTGCTTCATTTTTAATTCTCTGACATCTCCCATCATTCAATTAAGCGTACAAAACCAATCTAAATGTCTTCCAAAAGTATAGTAGTATACATGGCATAAACATGTTTGATTTTAAGTGAATGTATTATGTACAAAAGTTAACCTTTCTATCACATAAAAATTTAACATTGCATTGATATGGTCAGGAACTGACAAACAGTCAAACTTGATGTATACATATACACAGGCAAACATATTACATACATGTATGAAGTATAGACAATACATTAACACAATTTTCAGATATCAACTTTTATGTAACCGAGGTTGATAAATTACCACATGTTAGCCATTCTAGTTTTACTACAATCATTCAACCTTTGGCACAGAGAACAATGTACTGAATGCAAATGATGTCCACATTTACAACAGGAGTATTTATTTGAGAAGACATTTTCTGGAATGCCAATTAAATATTTCACAGCCACCTATTTAAGAGGACAGGGGTTTTTCTAGACAGTTTTTCATCGTGGTATTCCCGATGAAAACGAATTTGAATTGAGTTTTTGCGATTTTTTCAAAATTGAGTTTTGGGCTAGAAATTCAGTTTTCTGGGGTTTTTTGGGAAGTGCGCGCCGTAGGCGCGGAAAAAAATTGAGTTTTTTTCATAAAAGATTGAGTTTATGTAAGACCGGGCCGAACAAAAATGCCCCGATCACGGGAAAGTTATCGGAACCGAAAGTTCACAACACAAGGTTGTTGTTCTTGTTCGTGTCACCTTCGTCTCTATGCCAATAAATGTCCGTAGGAGAGCCACTCTTCATGTCATCTCTGCCACTTCCCGGTTTTTCGTATGTTTGTTTAGCCGCAGACACCGCGTCTCGTCTGGGATATCCAGTGAAAATGAAACCCACTCAAGAAGCTTTCGCGGAGATTATTTTTCTTGACGTTGACTGCAGCGCCCCTTCAATGTCGTAATATCATACGATACGTTTTACGTTATTAAATCTTATGACAAGGGAGGCAATTCAGCGCCATTTTCTTCAGCTCAACACGTGGGACACGCTTGACAGTCGTAAGCGAGAAAATCTCAACAAGAACAGAAATGAAAAATATATTTGTCATACTTTTCAACTTCTTTGATCTGATGGAATTTTGTTTGAACGCGTATAATACCTGCCTCACGTCGAAGTGAAGTGCCTCGCCCTGTGTTTTGTGGTGGAAAACCAGCAACATGCAACCTCTGCCCTGGCCTTGTTGTTACGGTAAATTGAGAAGTTTTCGTTTAAGACTCCAAAACTAACGAATGAATTACTGTAATACACGAATGCTTGAGAGGAACTTCTGTTAAAATCGTTCATCATGCTTTCATTTCTGCCGCGAAATTAACGCATTATTGCTCCTTCTGTGACAGTCACCTGTTCTGCCATAATGAAGTCAGTTTGGAAATACTGACAAATAAACACAAGGGCATATTGGAAGGTGCGAATAAATGTTATAAATTCAATGCACTTACAATGGAAAACAAACTCTTGGTTCTGTGGTGTGTCAGTTCAATTCATGTTACAAAATTCGCAGGGCTAAAATCAAAGGGGGGGGGGGCTGAGGGGAGATCATGAGATGTATGTGATCGCAGTGCTCCATCACCATTCAACGGAGGTCATTCAATGAAAACAATGACCTTGGCTTAGGGGTAAAATAATAAAAAATAAAAATAAAACAAGAGCAAGTTGTATCATTTTTTTGATGAAAAAGGCAACAACAAAAATGAGTTTTATCATTTTTTTGATGAAAAAGGCAAAAAAAATTGAGTTTCATCAATTTTTAGATGAAAAAGTAAAAAAATTGAGTTTATTGACATTAATATGTGCGCCAACGGCGCGCAAAAAAAATGAGTTTTACAATATTTGAAATTGAGTAGATGAAAAATTTTTGTCTAAAAAAACCCCTGGAGGAGTGCACCTTTTTCTTAGAGCTCTCCCCATTGTATACTTGATAACAGTGTATGTTACCCAGTGTTCACAAACAAGGTGAGTTACATTTATCAGGTTTACACATCTAAATGTTTGGTAATAGTACTGTGAAATAAAATCATATAAACAGGAGAAATCAGCAAACATTTCCGGTCATAATATACAGACATAAGCTACATATATGTATGTTTCAGATTCCAGACAGAAGTATAATTACAGGTTTGTCTTTTCCAAGTTTCAAAGAAGGCAGAACTAAGAACACCACTCTGATTTCTTGTGACTGAAATCTCATTTCTTGAACATGTTAATTTTGTCTTGGTCATTAACCTGAATGATCCTCGTCTTGTATCTCCTCTCTACTCAGATCCTCAGGACTTGCCTCCCCTGATACTACCACTCCATCACCACTAGAGGTTGACACGTCCTGCTCCTGTTGCTCACTGTGCGGTAGCACTGTCCAGTCCCCATTGGAATTATCAGAGGATGTCTCATCAACAGTTATCTCCCTCGGCGGAGCTCTCCCATCATCTGATGATGAAGAATCATCTCCAGTGACAGCTTTCTGCAGTTCATCATCAGGATTGAGGATCTTTTCATTTTTGCCAGCAACAATGTCACTGCCAACAATTGCTGACAAGATGGTCTTATCTTCCTCGGACACCTCTCCATCTGGGGAGGATCGGACCTCGGAACTTTCAGTCTGGCTCAAAATCATTTCTGACTCAGAGATATTTGGAGCACCTTCTATGGGAAGATCAATATTGTTTCCGTTTTCCTCCCTCTGATCAGTGGCAGACAGTTTGGTGACATCGCTGTCCCTTCCCTCCTGAGGCGTACTCCCCATCCTGGCTCCATTACTCTCTACCTGTAGAGGATCGTTTGTCCAGTTTCCTGCCTCGTCTGTATCACTTATGGATACATGTACAATACTCTCCATTCCTGGCAGAGTTGTACTCTCCATCCTTTCGGTTGTTTGTTCTTGATCTTGCTGACTATCAGAAGCTTTAGGGACTGCCGTCATTTGTAGGTCACCAGATCGGAAACTAACCTCAGATGAGAATGACCCAGCCAAGGGCACTAAACTCTGGGTTTCCTCCTTCGTAATGCGGCGAGATAACATGGTCCTAGTCTCCCCGGACACCAGTAGTTGATTCGGTACAGTGCCAGATATGCCCAGTTCAGAGCCTGAGTCTTGACTTTGACTGAAAAGGAGGTAGACGATGACAAGTAAGTCTTTGAAATTGTATATATTCCATTTCGTATTCCAATTGTACAATGCATTTGTCAAGCACACAAAAATGACATTTAGGCATCATTCATCATTTTTGTAAGAAACTAGATACAGTCGATCGAATATGATCGAGGAGGCATCCCTTTTGCATGTTAAGTAGAGGAAACATTCATTGTTTGTGAAAGGAGTAAAAACGTAAAACTTACGTAAAAATTTTAACATGGCCCCCAGGTGGTGCCACCTATAGGAGAATCAGCATAAAAACATTCCCGAAAGATAACTTGAGGGAAGGTACCCACATACCAAATTTGGAAAGAATCCGTTCCAGTCTTTCGTTTTTGAAAACAGCAGGAGTGCTGTAAATCACTCCCCTAATATGTAAATCACTCTCCTCAAGGCTTTTAGTACATAAAGAAGTTGCTGTAAGGAGTGCTGTTTTCACTCGCCTCGATCAATTTTAGGAGTGTGATTAGGTGTGGTGTGATCACACTCCTCAACATGAGATTGATCTAATCAAAACCCCTCGGCTTTCCCCAAGTGATTGTGACCCATGTGTAGTGTGAATTGGGGAAGAGATAGTTCTATGTGGGATGATCAAGATATACGGGTAGTACATTCAGGCATATAGGACAGAAATAGAAAATTATATATCTGTAAAGGGGCATAACTCTGTAAAATATGGGTCGAGGGGAGCCACTTTCGATAGGCGTCTGACTTAGCACTCTGTAAAATAAGAACCGAGACGAATAATCTGTACCGAACATGGATCTGCAGATTGAACTTGTACATTCAGCTACAGATAACAAAATTGGAGATTATTACATCCGAAAGGGGCATAACTCCATAAGCCGAGGCGAGTTATCCTTTGTTGGCTTGTAGAATACAACAATATAAGTAAGTTTCCAAAATATCGTAGATATACCGAACACAGTTCTGCAGATATAGTTGGTTACATTCAGGCATATAGGACAGAAATAGAAATTAATAAATCAGTAAAGGGGCATAACTCTGTAAAGTATGGGCCGAGGGGAGCCACTTTCGATAGGCGTCTGACTTAGCACTACTGTAAAATAAGAACCGAGACAAATAAGCTGTACCGAACACGGATCTGCAGATATAACTTGTGTATTCAACTACAGATAACAAAATCGGAGATTATTACATCCGAAAGGGGCATAACTCCATAAGCCGAGGCGAGTAATCCTTTGTTGGCTTGTAGAATACAACAATATAACTAAGTTTCCAAAATATAGTAACTATACCGAACACAGTTCTGCAGATATAGTTGGTTACATTCAGGCATATAGGACAGAAATAGAAATTAATAAATCTGTAAAGGGGCAGAACTCTGTAAAATATGAGCCGAGGGAAGCCACTTTCAATAGGCGTCTGACTTAGCACTAGATAAATAAGTGTTGAAAATTTGGTGGTTGTATCTCAAGCGGTTTTGCCTAAAATGCGTTAACGGACGGACGGACGTACATGGCAACGACAATACCCCGAGGCCAAAATGGCCGAGGGGTAAAAACGACTGACTGCCGTTCAGGTCTTCAACAGTTACTGTCCGGAAATACAATTTTTGCCTTGGCCCACAGGTCGTGCCAAACAATCCCAACCGAGATCTTGAGGCAAGATCCCCTGACATTGGAAATAGAAAATTGAATCTGTTCAGTTTTACCAAAATGTTACATGTAACTTGGCCCACAGGTGGCGCCGCTTATAAGCAGATCGACATGAAAAATAATCCCAAGTGAGACCTTCAGGCAAGGTACCCATATACCATATTTGGAAAGAATCCATTCAAGTTTTTAAAAGCTATTTTCCGGAAACATAATTTCAAATTGGTCCCCAGGTGGTGCTACCTACATGTGGATTGACATGAAAAACAATGCCAAACGAGATATTGGGGCGAGGTATCCACATATCAAATTTGGAAAGCATTAGTCGAGGTTTTCAAAAGTTATTGTCTGGAAAAAATTTTAACTTAGCCTTCAGGTGGCGCCCCCTATACACGAATCGACATGAAAAACAATCTCAAGCCAGATCTTGAGGCAGAATTTGAAAAGAGGTTTAAGGTTATCAAAATTTGTTGTCTGGAAATGCAATTCTAACTTGACCGCCAGGTGGCGCCACCTAGAGGCGGAGAAACGATCCCCAGCAAGATTTTTAGGCATGGGACCCACTTACCAAATTCGAAAATATGGGGCTCTGTCTGATAAGTCGAACCCTTTTGGGGTTGCAATTCATTGAAGGGTGGCAGAATTATACCAACGTAGCAGAATACACACAAATTTCAACTTTTTGCCAAGATATATTGGATACATATAAAGCTAAAATGCAATATATGAGGGTTGGATGAAGGTTAGTTTTGGAAATAGAGAGAGGGTGGGGCTCTGCGCCCTGGGGATGGGGACATGCTCTCGAGGGTAGTGGTAGGAGTTTCGGGTAAATCATATGATGTGGAATACAAATATTTGATAGCAAAATTAAAGGAAATGGTGTCCTTCATTTGAGGCAACACAAAATTCAAAACTAACAGGGGTTCAGTACTGCAGGGATTCCCCCACCTGTTATTTCATATTCTACTTCTCAAATAAAATATGGTTCGTGCAAAAGCCTTAGGGTAAATCATATGATGTGGAATAGTAAACATTTATAAACAATGTTTCTATTTATTAACAAATCAAACCTGTTTCAATTCTATGCCTAATTAATCTCCGTCAGGAAGATATACAACGTAGAAAACGGAAGTTAAACTCAAAAGTTAGCTCCCCTTGCGGAGAATCGTCCGCCAGGGGAACTCCCATCCACTCCAGCAGGATTACTATAAAGGGTCTGCACAAACCATTATCGTCCTCTTTTCTCATAATAATAACCGAGACCAGTAGTGTTTGAGGCCGGCATGAGGGGACGGAGGGAGGGACAATCAAATTGAAACAGGTTTGATTTGTTAATAAATAGAAACATTGTTTATAAATGTTTACTTTTTATGTCACAAATAAACCTGTTTCAATTCTATGCCATAGTACCAACATATGGAGGAGGGAATCTCGGCCTTGTGGTAACTCCCATAGCAGACTAGTAATCGCTGGATTGACACAGACATGGATATCAAATCGAGACATTAACTCCACAAATTAACTCTGGCCGTAGTTGCATAGAGTAATTGGAGAAACTGATACAGTTTACTTATCTTCAGATTGTCTCCATCCATGAAGCTGTGCTCGTGGTGTGGTACAGCAATCCAACCAAGATTATTCCTCGTGTGCCTTCGGCCGCTTAGATAGGTCCTCTTGGTAGGCACTGTATGATACTGCAATGGTACTCTCTAACCCAAGCGTTGAACATACAGGGCGATACTTGGTCTGACCATAAGTATTCTGAGGGACACTCCAACTTAGAGGGCCACCAAGACCACACCACTCTCAGTAACAAGCACCCTCAGGACAATTCACCATTCTAGGAGAGATGAGAAGAACACGCTGGAATTGTCGTGCAAGTTCGCTGGATCCCGAAGCTCGTCGTCAACCCTCTGTACTTGCATCACTAATGTTGACCCTAGGCCTGGAGCAGGTGTTCTTTTTGGGAAGACTGGCCAGGGACCCAGCTGAGAGATCTAGAAGGAAGTCAGTTTCTGAAAGACACAAGCAAAGTGCTGTTAAGGTAAAGTTTTTATTACTCACCATAGTGTCAGGCCTTTATAATGCTGCTGCATTCCTGGCTGGCCATCTGACATATTTCTTCCTTCTAGCATGTAATGAATGGTGAAGATGATACAGCAAGTTGTCTGATTTGCTGCGATGATCCAAAATGCCGCCCCCCCCCCCTTTTTGAATTTTTTACTTGACCACGAATTGGGCGGCTACCAGAGGCCCAAGTGTGGTCATACTATCTGAGTGAACTGACATATCTCTCAGATAGAAGTTGGTGAACGTGGAGTTCGTCGTCCAGGCACAAGACTGGACAATGTCATGGAGGGACAAGTTCTTCCATAAAGGCCAAGATGAAGCTATGGCCCGGATCTCATGAGAAGAAGCGTTAGACAACAGTGGAGGGGCTTCAATGGCCAGTTGATAAGACCACTTAATGGTTTTACTCAGCCATGCGGCAATGGTATTTTTTGTAATGTCACACTTGGCAGAAGGGCGAAGAGACAGAAACAATAGGCGCCGAGAGCCGCGAACGGAGTCAGTACGTGTAAGATAGTGACGTATGGCTCGAACGGGACATAGCAGAAGATCGTTCTCAAGACCATGTACAAAGTCTGATAACGCAGGAATGGAGTACGAGCGTTGAGCGCACGGACCTGAACGAACAGATTCATTTTTGGCGATAAATTCAGGGATGGGCCGAAAAGAAATGCAGGACCAATCCGCTGTCCAGGTCATGGACGATCTTTCAAGAGCGTGGAGTTCAGACACTCTGGAGGCCAAAGCGAACGCCGCCAAGAAGGCCGTCTTATAAGACACAGCTTTAATAGACGCGGACCCCAAGGGTTCAAAGGGTGGATGAATCAGAGCACACAGAACCACACCGATATCCCACTTCGGTAACAGTTGGCGAGTACGACGCGACTGTAAGGCGAAGGCGCGAATTAGCGCAGATATGTTATCATTAAGGCTAATGTCAGTACCCGAAGTAAGCCGTAATACCCTAGCCAAAGCAGATCGATACCCCTCGATGGTGGTGATTTGAAACTTCTTATCCCGGTGGAGGTGAAGGAGGAAGTCCGCTACTAGGGAAACAGAGGCAGAGTTGGGATCGGCATCATGTTGTCGGCACCAGGAGACGAAATAGGCCCATTTCGCCTGATAGAGCTGCGATGTGGAGGATCGGTTGGCTGAAACCATCGTCCGTGCAACCTCTGCTGAAAATCCTTGGAGAGAGAGTGCACTCTGGATAGTCTGCAAACGTGTAGGTTGAGCCACCGCGGGTTGTGATGGAGAATCCCGTGCGGTTGACATAACAGGCTGGGCCAAACTGGGAGACATCGTGGTGGGGCAGTGAGGAGCGGAACCAGGATCGGAAACCACTGTCGACGAGGCCACCACGGAACTACTAGCAGAATGATGCAGTCGTGTTGAGAGATCTTTTGAAGAACCTCCAGAATCAGGGCCATTGGTGGGTAGGCATAAGCTAGGAAGTTGTCCCAGTTGATAGATAGAGCGTCGATGGCGAAGGCTTGAGGGTCCAGAATCGGACTGACGAACAGGGCTAACTGGGCGTTGTTCCTTGTCGCAAACAAATCGATCAAAGGTGGTTCCCAAATGTTGCAAATTTGCTTGAACACCTCTCGATGAAGTTGCCACTCTGTCTGAAGGACGGTGTCCGGCCTGGACAAGCTGTCCGCTAAAACATTGAGACGACCAGGAACATGGCGAGCATGGATGTGACAATGATGACTGCGCGCCCAGTCGTACAGATTCCACACCAGATGAAACATTGATAGAGATCGGGTGGTACCCATCTTGTTGATGTGGGCAATAACCGTGGAGTTGTCCGTCGCGATGAGAAGAGACGAGTTCGTGAGATGTACACTCCAATGTCGAACCGCTAAAATGACAGCCTTCATCTCCAGGAGGTTGATGTGAAGTTTGGCATCCAAAGTCGACCATCTGCCGGACACTTCCAAGTCGTCCAGATGGGCACCCCAACCGGTCTCCGAAGCATCGGTATAAAGATGGTGAACCGGAACCGGAAAACGGAATGGAACTCCCTGCATGACGTTGAGGCGGGACTGCCACCAAATCAGATGTGGATGTAGAGACGTCAAAACCGGAACCGCAGGATTTAGGGATGGCGTCAGAAGAAAGGGGTACAGATGATACTGTAGAGGTCGAACTTGAAGACGGCCGTAATGAGTAAGACCCTGTGTGGAAGTCAGCAAACCCACCAGACTTTGCCACTGCTGCCGAGTCTGTGACGTTGATGACAAAAACTTTCGAATTAGTAGTTGAATTTTGTCCCAACGGTCCTCTGGCGGATACACCAGTTGTAGTCGTGTATTGAAAACTGCTCCGATGTAACGGCGAACCTGAGCCGGAACTAACTCTGACTTGAGAGGGTGAGGTATGAACCCCAGGTGACGTAACACCAGTAACGTGAACCGGACCTGGGCGTTGAGAAGGGATTCGTCCGCCGCCCACAGAAGTATGTCGTCGATGTAGACTTCTATCTGAATCCCTCGTAAGTGAAGAAAAACCATAACCGGAGTGGTAATCCGGGTAAATAACCAAGGAGCGATGTTGACCCCGAAAGGGAGAACCTGCCATTCGAAGCGTCGATCGTTGATCATGAAGCGTAGGTAACGGCGATGGCGTGGATGAATTGGAATGTGAAGATACGCATCCTGGAGATCGATTGAGGCCAGCCAATCCTGGAGATGTACACGGGCCCGAATCGATGTCACAGAAGGCATCTTGAAATGAGGTGGAGAGATGAGGTGAAGCTTGTTCAAAACCTTTAAGTCGATCACCATGCGCATCTGGTCTGAGTCCTTCTTTGGAACCAGAAAGACGTGGCTGTAAAATCCCACACTGTCTTCGGCCCGTGGTAATTCTCTTACTGCTCCCTTGTCCATGAGCGTAGTGACCGAAGATAGGAGCGTCTGTAAATGATCTACAGGAACTGGCAGACGAGAGGGACGAGGCCAAACGATGAGTTTGGGCAAAGACTGGAAATTGAAAAGAAAACCTTCTTTTAAAACTTTGATAATCCAGACGTCGTTGGTGATGAGCCGCCAATTCTCGTGGAAGACTTGTAGACGCCCGCCCACGACCTGATGAGAGAATGAGCGGAAGGCAGGAAGTTGAAAATCTACGGGATGAACAGGCACGGGATAGTCATTTACTGGGACGTCCACTTCGTTTGGTAGATTTACCCCGAAAGGAACGACGTCCACGACTTTGTGGAGGTCTGTCAATTCCGCGAAAATTACTCCGAGGGGCCGCTTCTTGTTGAGTGGTAGTAGAAGAAGAAGTACGACCCCGTCTAGACTTACGGTCAGTGGCGACACCCGGACGACGAGCTACTGCAGCAATAAGGCGAGATGTCCGTTCTTCCCGAACTGAAGGCATAACCGACTCAATGGCCTCGTTGAAGATGAACTTAGATGCCAAAGGTTGATGAATTAGTTGATTTTTAACCAACAAAGGAACATCCGGTTTGAGTACTTTAAGTAAGGAATCTCGTTGAGCCTTAAGAAGCGAAACGTAGGAAAACGAACCAGCATGGATGACTCGACGATTAGTCTGTATGAGCGTGTCCAAAAATCCACGCAAATAAGCTACACGGCCCGGAGACAAGCAGGCTGACCCATCATCACGAAGTAAGGTAGGGTCCAAGGCAATACGAGACGTCGCTAACAGAAACCAATCTGCGGTGGATGAAGCACGTTGTATTTCCTGCAGCATTTCCATAACATTACCCATAGCTTTGGAAGGGACCGAATAAGGTGTCGACGGGGACACCTTAGAAATGTTACTCAAATCCCGATCTCGTTTAGGTGGTTTGTTGGGCAATACGTCATCATGTATGTCAAAACGAGGCCGCAACAAAGGTTTATGGAACTTGTTGTCGTCCTCTAATTGTCGCTCAAACTTTACTAAAAGATCCTTCCAGGCCGGTGATGGCGCACACGAAGGACGAAATGTAGATGTTGAAGGTGTAGAAGCTAAATATGCCGCCGTCGAACCTTCCGTATGTGATGGTAACTCAACGGAAGCCCGTGGCATGTCCGGTAATAATGAGAAAAGCGCCTCCATTTTATCAGCATTATTCATGTTATGCGTAGATTCCGGCTTTTCTACAGAAGAGGTGGAATTATCATCAGACTCGTCATCTGAACTCGACGAGACTGGCAAAGTCGGACGAGAAATACGACTCCGGCGAGAAGTAGGCACGTTATGGACGACTACCTGATCAAGGAAAGGAGTCCGGGAGTGATGAACGTGACGGTCTAGATCCGAAGGCGATATCGCAATTCGTGGTAGACGGACTGGAGACACCGGAGAATGTAGAATCGAAGTACGTGAACGGTGAGCCGTAGAACGGGAAGGCCGACCTGTAGTATCTCCATCACCCGTAAAGCGAGAATCACGAAGCGGTGAACGAGATTTCCGAGTAGGAGATGGAGAACCACCGACATGTGATAACAAGGGATGTGGTGTAATAGATCGAGGCGGGAACACAGCAATCTGAACTGGAGAGCGAGAGCGTGAACGGCTTCGATGCGTACGTGAGCGTTGAGAAGAAACATGAACCCGACGATGTGAAGAATTTCGATCTAGCAAAGTCGGAGAATCCAAATCCGCAATCTGAACCGAGAAGGGAAGGACCGAATGACCGACCATAGTACGCGAAGCTGATTTAGACGTACGTTTTTCTTTAACACGTAAAGGAGAAATCGACACCCGGCGACGTTTACTCCGTTTACCTGTAGCGGAATGTAAACCAATAGACAAAGGAGAGGTCGATATAACATGGGCCTCCACTGCATTCCTTTGTTCCGCGAGAACAATAGAATGCTCAGAGGTGGCAGGTTTAGGACGGGAAGTCTTTGTTGGTGTAGACAATGAAACCGGTCTGGCTGCTGCCATAGACAGGCCTGTACATGTAAGGCTGTCTAAAACCTGCGTTTTCCTCAGACTCAAAACTTTCCCACTAGGAGGAATATTTACAGAGGTGGGAGAGTTTTGATTACTATGAACTACATTTAAACCAATGCCAACAATGTCTTCGTTGGCTTCCATGTCATTGACAAGGGCAATCTCTAACACGCGTCTGTCGACCTCCGAAATCATCGGGTCGTCAGAAGCCTGCAGAAGGTGAGCTCGTCTAGCCTGAGCATAATTCGCCCACGCTAGCGAGTCCCATGATACACACTCGGCACATGAACTGCGCCGGTAACATAATTCTTTGCATAAAAAACAAACCGTGTGGGCGTCCAAACCGGACCAGGTTTTCCCACACGTAGTACAATTTGAAACTGGAATCTCAGACATGATTTATGAAAGAAATTCCAACTAAAGAAAGAATCTTTGAAGTCAAGAAAGAAAACAAGTCAATCTCGTATAAGGATACTGCGGGTCGTTAACAACAACAACCCAGGTTGTATAAAACACTTCTTCCTGTGATGTGCACTGCGTGAGGTACAACAGAGAAAAGAGACGATAATGGTTTGTGCAGACCCTTTATAGTAATCCTGCTGGAGTGGATGGGAGTTCCCCTGGCGGACGATTCTCCGCAAGGGGAGCTAACTTTTGAGTTTAACTTCCGTTTTCTACGTTGTATATCTTCCTGACGGAGATTAATTAGGCATAGAATTGAAACAGGTTTATTTGTGACATAAAAAGAATAATTTCATAGCAA
>JAVTVY010009039.1:0-48955 GCA_036873755.1 Hanleya hanleyi
TCAAAAGTATTTGTATCTGTAGTCAGTTTGGTAATCTCAACAATCTCAATTTGTTGTGCTTGATTTGCTTGATTATGAGATAAATTATTTCACTGACGTCCACTTTTCTGTCGTGAAAAGCAAATTTATTCAGTCCTTTATTCTGGCACTTCTTTACATAAAATGTTCGCGTTTACAAACACTTCTATGAAGAATAAACATTTTTCGTACTTTATCGCCAACCTAATTGAGACTGGCGAGCATGTCTAACCGGAAAACCTTCAAATATCTCACGTTTTCCTATTGATAAACGCCAAGGATATTCATGTGAAAAATATAAGGGTAGGTCAACGTGCAAAATGTTTGCCCCGCAAGCCACCTCAAACCTAGGTGGAAGAAAGGGCCCTGTTAATTGTGAGGTCGTGAGGTGAAGGGTCACTGAAATCATGAACAAGACAATGCTGTATTTGTGGAAAGCTGAAATCTGCTCACAATAATCATACGCAGGTCAATACAAAAAGTTATTTGAATCTCTTCTTGGGAATTTATTGAATCCAATTTGGCTCTTGTTTCTGGAGGAACTTGTAGATGTGCTCTCTATCCTTATGGCAATGGTTTAATCAATACGTACAAAAAATATGTCATGCCAAGTGGCTTTCAAACGACCGTCATTTCGTGTGTGTCAAGTTCTTGAATGACCTCACACTCGTATCTTTATCAAAATAAGAATACAAAAATCAATATTTCTATGATCTTTTGGAGACAATGCAGTATAGAACTGACCCCCGCATTACCTGGAGATTAATCGAATGGAAATGTCGGCAGTGTTCAATGTAGGGCTAATTATAGATCGTGCTATCTCTTGAAGAGGAACGGAAATGTGATTCGTGCTTAATCATGTAACAGTATACCATGGCCTATTTATCATCCAGGAATAGAAACGCCATGAACAGAAATTTGAAAAGACTACATAGACACGCTAATGAGAGGAGAGTACGAGTAATGACATGATAACCTGTTGGAAGGCACCTATTCTACAAGCTTCAAGTTCATCTACGTCTGCAAATCCATACTCTGTCAAATCCTGTTGAATCCACATACAGATATTTCTTCAGCAAATAATGTTTTATGACTTATCCAGTAAAGTACGAATTTAAGTAAAGGTGCATGTTTTTATGTAAAAATTACCTGACCGATACTATCAACATTAACAGAACACATTTTTGAGTCAGGTGATTGTTTTCAATAACAGGGAACCTAGATGCTACTAAAACAGTAACAAAAAATAGAAGTGATTATCGGGGTTATTTCTTTCCCTTAAAATTTATCATGGCATATTTTGACCACCATTTCGTTTTCAAACAAAGGATTTCAACACTTAAGGACTCGAGACCCGGAGAATAGGCTCAAACTATCGATATTTTTTTCTTTGCATATTTCAAAAGTTGAAGAATAAGCCTATCAAGTGTTTCTGTTATTTTCCTTAAAAAATGTTTGCAAACGTGAAATTTTAGTTCTCAAAAATTCATTGTCTGTGGAAGAACTCTGCGCTGTGGGGATTAGCGCGCATTACTCACAGTCGGTGTTACTGCCTGCTGTGACTTCCGCAACTCGGCTAATACACACAATTCACTCGCTGGGCTCATTTATTATGATTAGTTGTTTTTTTCTACTATATTCATGCCGGAACAGCCATCGTTTACAAAATATTGAACAGGAAATTATATGGTCTATCTCAGTGTTTTCGCGCCACATGACAAAATAAACAAATACAAACGCACTGCTCAGGTGGCCAACCATTTCCGGAAAGCATGTGGCATATGCAAGTATATATATTGCGAATTTGCGTCATATTTTTCATAATATCTCACTCGACATTCTATCAACATATCTTACTTGACAACACAATCATGGGAAGAAAACGTTGCAAGATTACGCCGGTCGCCCATAGCAAGCTTCAACTTCTGAACGAGCGAAACACTGCATGTAGTTGGTATAGTCAGTATCGGACAATCGATTCGGACGCATCTTCGTCACAGACTGAGAGTAGCGACAGTGAAACAGAGTTGCCAGAGCATGGTCCGATATTTTCAGGGGCTTCTGCTAGAAGGAATTTGTCAAGGATCAGAGAACAGGAAGACCGAGATGAGGTATGAGAGCAATTGGCAAAGACAGAGCTGCTGCAGATAAAGTCAGCGCTTATTTACAGTTACCACCACCCCTGACACAAAGACACTGGCGTCGACATACCAAAATCTTGCATGAAAAATGTTACAGACATCACCGAAGAAACATTCGAGCATGCTGCACTGAAGTTGAAAATACTCACGCTTGAAGATAGTTCATCTGTCAACATTGAAGACGTCGACGCTTTTAGAGATGCGGTTGTAGACGTTGCCGTGTCAGTGAATGGATTACTTCATTCTACATTATCTTCATTATTAATTTATATACATGCGGTAAATGTAGAAAGTGAGGTATTCATCCAATTTAAATACTTTACATAAAGTTTTGCTGACATATTAAACATCGTACATATAATTATAAAAAGGCAAACATTATTCCCGCAAATTGTATACTTTCGCGATAATAGTATAACGTCTTTTTTTAACTCCACACCGGAAATGGCCGCTGCCAATGTTTGCCGTTTGAGGTCTGTAGACTGACCAGTTCCTGTTTTCTTCTCTTTCCTTGAGCTAGACCTTTTTCGGCAACTAAATCCATGAATATCCAGTTGCCGCAAATCACATCTCTGTAAGCCTTCTATAGAAAGCTAATTGGCAGACGACGTCTACTCAATCAACCGCGGTGAGGGATTTCGGAAGGCGTGAAAACTGATCAACGGGCATATTCCAGCATAAAAATTCATCTTCGTGACTGGTTTTCTAAGCTTTCTCAAAATATATTGTTCCAAAGTTATTAAAGAACGTTTGTTCTATAATCCCTATATGTTGTGTGAGAATATTATGTCATTATCATGAAGTAGCGGATAATAATTACAGATTATCATCTGAAAAGTAGATGATTTTTGTTTACGCTCTATATCAGACGATTTCTCGACTCTCTATACTACAATCCCTCATCAGGACCTTATTGACCGTATAAGTTCATTAATAGTATCTGTGTTCAAGAAAAGTGATCGTAGATATATTAATGTCGGAAGCCATAAAGCATTCTTTAGCTCGACTACATACAAGAGATATCATTCATGGGATATTTCATTGTTTATAGAGTTGCTTGAATTTCTCATTAAAAATATCTATGTGAAATTTGGCAACACAATATATCAGCAGCATATAGGTATTCCAATGGGTACTAATTGTGCACCCCTGTTGGCTGACCTGTATCTGTTCTCTTATGAATATGACTATATGCAGGCGCTTTCAAAAACCGATCCATTCAAAGCCCGTTCCTTCTCATTCACCAAACGCTATATAGACGATCTTCTCGCTGTGGATAATCGCTATATAAATGACGCAGTGAAGGATATATATCCACCTTCACTGGATTTGAAGGAAACTACAGATAGCCCTACAGGCACATCATATTTAGATCTCTATCTCTATAAAAATGAAGCGGGCATTCTCTCTCGTCGACTTTATGACAAAAGAGATGATTACAATTTCGACATCGTAAACTATCCCTTTCTGGATAGTAATATTCCAGTGGGACCTGCATATGGCGTATACATATCTCGCTTAGTAGCATTTGCTAGATCCTGTGTTAAATGTGATGATTTTAATCAACGTCACAAAACACTGTTGCAGAAACTTATAAAACAGGGCTATTCTACCAAGCGCCTCCACTCAAAGTTTCTCAAATTTGGCGATACATATCGCATGCTGATAGCAAAATACGAACGTAGCGTGCAAGATCTATGGCGCTACGTTTCGTAACTTGTGTCTAATTCCGCTTAACCCGGGGCTAGGGGCCGTATGAACCCATGTACTTCAAGATCCTCATGGTACTCATATGAACAGTCACAATCAAAGCGTGACTGAGATACATCATTCTTTAGATGACGACTTTACAACGAATATTATGGATTAAGAATACTGATCAGCGATACGGATTTGATATTTTGGAACATCATGATGTCTTGCCGGCATCATTGAAAATTGTTGACCGCTTCTCTCTTGCAGGAAACAAGCCTATGTTTATGTATACTTTTGTCTTTTTGAATTTGGTGCTAATACTGTTATATGGAAATGGAATAGGTCTTTGGATTATGGACGCGGATATTCTCTAATGGACGACGGCTGGATTATGAATGACGGACTAGACGCTTGTAATTTTACGCAGCAGGTACATACAAACTTGCTAATAACTTCTCTATTTTTTTTAGGACCAATTTGTAAACCCACAGGCACCTCTCTGCATGACCAGCTCAGCTGGCCCTGACACATGTATAATTACAAGCGGGAACGTGTATCATAACTATTAATTATGATTATCAATATTCTGGTCACGTGAGCATGGCGACTGCAGCCTCTCAGCATTTTTTACATTTCTTCGGACCTTTGTGCAATTTTACACCAACCAACGTACTTTTGGTGCTCGTTTAAACAGGTCAAATCAGATAAGAGTCAACCCTGACTGTATCTACGAGTCGTACTGTAAGTTTTACGCATTATGAGCAAGAGAAAATCTCCGACGTCGTCCACTGACCCGGGCAGTGGCGTCTCGACAAGAAAACGGGGTCGACCAGCATTGGACTCAAACGTACCTGAGAATTGGTCTATCAACGAGCTGAAGACACGTTTAGCAGCTAGGAGTATTATGTGTCCGTCTGGTTTCAAACATGCCCAGCTCGTGGCATTGTACAGAGCGAACTTATCGTCTGCTAACTTCGTGCAGCCCAGGCCAGTACACGAGGCCACTACCGGAAGTGGTGTTGTCCCGCCATGTGCGTCCTTGGATCAGGTGGCTGCGCAAACAGCCTTACGCGCAGCCCCGTCACATGTGGCTTCCGGAGTAAACACAGATGACAGTTCCACATGTCTGCTACAACAACAACAGCCAGATATCTATCGTCAAGGAGACGTCGCTGTTTCGACATTAGAGAAATCGCTTAGTGCAATTTCGTCAACCTTGGACGCCTTACGATCTGTCATCAGCTCTAGTCAGCCTAATTATTTGTCTACTGACGTTTTGGCCTCCAACTTCGAACTCGGCGATGTAAACGCTGAAAACAGCCCATACACGTCAGTGACTGCCATGCAACCACCTTCGTCGAGTCAATCCCCAGTACAGCAAGTCATCGGCCAGGGATACGCCTCCGAAGATCTACCTCATGTGGAACCTATATCCCCTGCCATCCGGAAGCAGATCATTGACGGTAAGGATGTAAATCTGGCTTCATTGCTGTTTCCTAGAGCTGACGTCGGTCAGCATGGCCGTGTTTTTGAGCTCCAAAGTAATTCTATTAACTTGAAACCTGATCCGCGATTGAATCGCCCATTGTCGATAACGGAGTTTGTAACAGCCTTCACAAAGTACAGAAACATTATGTGTGAGGCACACCCTGGGAGAAGAGCGGAGCTGGACATGTATCTCCGTGACATTATAGGAATGGCTAGCCAGTATGGGGGAACAATGTTTTATCAGTATCATAAGGAATTTTCGGCCCGATCTGCAGCAGTGCTTCAGCAGTTCAACAAGAAGCTAAATTGGGTAATACGGGATAATACCTTATTTACAAGGTTATTTTCTGGACTCAAAGCTAGAGTATGTGAGCTCTGCAATGCCATCGACCACCCATCCTCCTTTTGTCCCATGGTGCTGACACGTGCTCGTCATGACCAATTCACCCCCCAGAGGCGTTACAAATTTGCTCAGGGTTCCGCCACCTCCAAACGTGACAGACATGGTCGTCCGATTATCTTTCTAGGAGATAAACAAATCTGTAACAATTTTAACTCAGAAACAGGTTGCAACAGAACAGACTGCGGTTATGATCACAGATGTGCTACATGTCACAATCCTCACCCTAAGTTTCAATGTCGCG
Organism: Hanleya hanleyi; assembly: GCA_036873755.1. Lineage (NCBI taxonomy): Eukaryota > Metazoa > Mollusca > Polyplacophora > Lepidopleurida > Hanleyidae > Hanleya > Hanleya hanleyi. The sequence continues at coordinate 5,987 of JAVTVY010009039.1, forward strand.
GAGAAAACCGCCTCCGATTATTAAGAACAAATGACAACCATGCCAACTTCCAGGCACAGCCTCCACCCCCATCAAGGTAGACAATCTGGAGGAAGAATTGTCCGGTCACCCTGATCGAGAGTTTGTTTCACACCTTCTGAATGGTCTTCGTTATGGTTTTCATACCGGATTGTGTAACCTTCCTACCGTCGCTATGGAATGTAACAATTTGTTGTCGGCTAGGTCGAATCCCGACATTGTTTCTGATTTGCTTGCATCTGAAGTTGAGAAAGGCTATCTATTGGGCCCCTTCAACCAGTCACCCTTTGAAATTTATAGGGTCAGTCCGATAGGTCTTGTGCAACACAAGTACTCTATGAAGAAAAGACTGATTGTCGATTTATCCGCCCCCCATAACTCTGTAGAAGACAGTCTTAATAGCCTTATCAATAAGGAGGAATTTTCACTGACGTACGTGCGCATTGATGACGCTATTCGTATTATTCAGAGGCTTGGCAAAGGTGCAGCAATGTGCAAAGTAGACATCATCGATGCATTTAAGCAGGTTCCCATACATCCAAAGCTGTGGCCCCTTTATGGCATTACATGTTTTCGGTTCGAGATCAAGTCCGAAGTTGTTTGACTTACTCTCACAGGCTGGATCGCAGTGAATAATTATGACATCAATAACATCCTGCATTTACTTGATGATTTTTTCTCGGCATGTGCCCCGGAAAGCATACCGGAACGAACTATGGCTCTTTTGTCACTTATATTCCATCGTCTCGGAATTCCGTTATCCCCTAAGAAGTGTGTGGGCCCTGTGCAGGTCATTGAATACCTGGGCATCATTTTGGATTCTATTCTCATGGAAGCCCGTCTGCCGCGTGATAAAGTGGAGCGAATCTTGGAGATCTTAAGGACTATCATGCTCCAGAGAAAGTGTTCAAAACGTGAACTCCTCAGTGTGTTAGGCCACCTTAACTTTGCCTGTAGAGTAATCCCTGTCGGCAGGGCATTTATTTCTTACCTTATTTCTCACCACAGAGTCACAATCTCTCATGAATGCCGGTTGGATTTTCAAATGTGGTATAAATTCCTTCAGCACTGGAATGGGAAGGCGTTTTTCTTAGAGGACGAGGCAACGGAAGCTGAAAGTATGCAGTTGTTTACTGACACGAGTGAGCTGGGCTTTGGAGGCTACCTCAATGGACAGTGGTTTGCTGGCCTTTGGCCTGCTCAAATAGCCATACTCCAGGGAACAAATTTGTCGTTACCTCTATTAGAACTGTACCCTATTGTAGCAGCAGCAGTGCTATGGGGGGACCGTTGGCAATCAAAGAAAATAGTGTTTCGCTGTGACAATTGCGCAACAGTCCGGATCATTCAGAAGGGCAGGTCACCGTCTCAGCCTGTCATGAGTTTGATGCGAAGGCTGACTTGGTGCGCTGCTAAGGGGAATTTTCTCATCTTGGCCAAGCACATTTCTGGTAAACAGAATAATATTGCGCACTCATTATCTCGTTTCAATTTCCAGAGATTCAGGAGTTTGGCGCCGGAAGCAGACAGAGAGGCCACCATATGCCCAGATGTGTCCGCGGTAATGTGGATGTGAGCTTGAATTCAACCGTACTGCAACTCATGAAGGCAGCCATCAGTGATTCCACCAGGAAGTCCTATAGTTCAGCCCTAGCTAGCTTTATACGATTTGCTGCTATACATGGTACCCCTTTTCATCAGGTCCAGAACTTACCTGTGTGCGATGAAACAACACTGATGAGCTACGTAGCCTTTTGTTTTCAAGCAATGAAACTAAAGTACTGTACTATTCAGTTACACTTAAATGCAATTAAATTTGTGTATGTAGCTTCCGGGGTAGAGTACCCTGTCTCTGGGGTAAATCAGTGTCCACGCTTGTATATGGTCCTGCGTGGTGTCAAGAGAGCACAAGCTGGGCACCAAACGCCTCGATTTCCAATAACCTTCGATATTTTGTCGAAAATGTGTTATGTGCTCAGGGCTGGCTTCGCGAGCCCATTCACAGACATCATGTTAGAATCCGCCTGTTTGCTTGCATTTTCTGGGTTTCTGCGCTGTGGTGAGTTCACCACCAAAACTTCACATTTTAATCCGTGTATCCACCTAACCATGGGAGGCATTTCTTTGTCCAAAGAAGGTGCGGTGCTGCATCTTAAAGCGTCTAAAACCGACCCTTTCAGGCATGGTTGTGAGATTAGGCTACCTCGACTGGGAAATATATGTCCGGTGACCAGTCTAGAAAGGTACATGCTAATTAGACAAGCATTTGGAGCAAGCAAAAATGACCCCCTTTTCATCACATCTAAGGGCACCAATTTGACCCGTACAGAATTCATTGCTAGTATTAGAAGTATACTGCAAACATTAGGGCTCGACCAATCTAAGTTTGCAGGTCACTCGTTTCGTATTGGAGGCGCCACGTCTGCGGCCACGGCCAATATTCAAGACCATATGATTAAGCATTTGGGCCGTTGGTCATCGAATTGTTATCAGCGATATATCCGCACATCCTTCAAGTCAGTATCTCAGGCACACTTGGCTCTGTCGCAGCTTTAATTAGCCATTGTCTCTGTATGCATGTATACATTCAGAGTTTTCTAGCATAACTGGGTGCCAGAACACACGGCAACATCTCCTCCCGTGCAGGGGATTAGGTTACATTCAAGGTTTTCCAGAGCACTGATCATGTGTTGTTCTAGTCTCATTTATTGTCATTGCATTATTTGTCACAAATTGTTCAGTGATGACATTGATCATGTTGTTTCTTGTTATTTTTGCCTGATCTGCAATTATGAGATTATTATGAATTTATGTGATTATTGTGTGCAATTAAGCTCAGTACGAACCATGTATTTCTTATAACAGTTATTGGCTGTGCCTATTGCCTCTCACTCATACCTGCAGGTGGAATATCTTGAGGGTGGGGGAATCGGGTTTAGGCGTGGTCCATAGCACGATGCACTATATGACCATGCACATGTGAATTATCTGGGGTGATCAGCTGGAAAGCTGTATCGGTGTAAATAATTGTATAATGACCCCATTCATGTCCATGTTCCTTGGATATCACCATTATCAGCCCGATTTAGCCATATTCATTGCAGGCCATCTGTACGCAGCTGAGATTTTATTTACTCGTAATAGTAATACTATTTTGATCATGAGCAAGTCATCTTGCAGTCAATTCTACAAGTGCAGAATTGTTACCATCTTCACTGTTTTACCTTGTATACCGCATGGTCCATTTACGAGCAGCTCTGAATATTTGCTTGATGTAGAGCTCATCACCTGAAGCAGGTCTTTATTCAATTTATGTAGATTTGTGTATGATCTGATGATCGGCATGCCCTATTTACCATGATAATTCAGGCATGAACTGCAGAGTTATAAACTGTGTGTGCGTGATTTATATCAGTTTGTTAGTGGTATGATGCAGGTGATTAACGTAGCACTACATCGATGTGATCATCTACATGATCGTTCCCAGTATAGGCCACTGGTAAGAATCGTGCCCCATTTCAACTCCACTTTCATATAATATGTGTAGATTGTTGTTCATGCTCGCTCATTACTGTGCAATATTTGATTTAAATGACCACTTCGAGGAGCCTTGCGTTACTTAATGCATGTTGAATTGTTTCATATTGTTCTAACTATGCCTGACATAGGATTTTGAATCTCCGTTTACACTGTGCTTAGTACCTGGAGACTATTATTGTTAGCTGCCGTAATTCCTGATTTTCCGAGTATTTTGAATCAAATTATTATGTGGCAGCTTATGTACTGCTTGTGCTTCAGTTATTTTTAGCGTGATTTTTTCTAGCATGCATCATTTAGATGCAGGTGATTAACGTAGCACTATATCGATGTAATCATCAACATGATTGTTTCCAGTACAGGCCACAGGCAAGAATTGTGCCCCAGTTCAACTCCACTTTCATATAATAATTGTAGATTGTTGTTCATGCTCACTTAATACTGTGCGACATTTGATTTTAATGATGATTCCGTTAGGAGCCTTGCGTTACTTAATGCATGTTGAATTGTTCTCTGCCTGACATAGGAAATCGAATCTCCTTTTACACTTTGCTTAGTACCTGGAGGCTATTATTGTTAGCTGCCTTAATTCCTGCCTCTCCGAGTATTTTGAATCAATTATCATGTGGCAGCTTACGTACAGATTGTGCTTTAGTTAATTTCTAACATGCATCATTTTAGTAATCCAGTCTGAGCCATAAGTAAGGTCAGATTCATGCCAATCTGTGGTAGATTGCTTTTGTGAACATGTACTTTTGACCAGTTTAGTATCATTGTTAGTTATTATTTCAATACCTCTGTGGTAGCTTCCTGTTCATGGTTGTTTGCTCGTTCATTCTTCGCAGTTCATTCGACATTTTGATGTGTGTTTTGAAACCGCAACCTCTTTATCTCTTTATCTTTTGGGGTACATCAACTAGATATATAATACCTAGTCTCTCCTTGGGCATAAATATCTGTCCCCAAAGATGTATTCATATTGCTAGCAAGTGCACAGTAACATTATATAGGGATCAAGCTCATTCAATAATTGCTATTTCAATATGTATAGGTATGTAATGCCTATGTTGCTTCACACACCTTTATACCACTGTATCAAGTATGACTGTATCAACTCAGTATTGCAGCCGCAATTCAGCCATACACATGGTTAGCCTTTCACATGATCAGCCATTCACAGGCGCAGCCATACACATGCTTAGCCATTCACACGACACAGCCATTCACACGACACAGCCATTCACATGGTAAGCCACTCACGGGTGAAAGCTACTTGGTGGAAGCCATTCGGGCGGAAGCCACTCGGGCGAAAGCCACTCGGGCGCAATGCCACTCGGGCGAAAGCCACTCGGGCGAAAGCCACTCTCACCAACTGGCAGCTTAGTCTGACCCATTTGTTGGCCAAATATATTATATATCATTCTATATCTGTGTTCTGTGTTGTTTATAAATTGAGGGCCTAAGTTTTTTAGGACCAGTTTGTAAACCCACAGGCACCTCTCTGCATGACCAGCTCAGCTGGCCCTGACACATGTATAATAACTCACCGGGAACGTGTATCATAACTATTAATTATGATTATCAATATTCTGGTCACGTGAGCATGGCGACTGCAGCCTCTCAGCCCACCACTCCCACCCATTTACCTCTTGGGGCATAAATATCTGTCCCCAAAGATGTATTCATATTGCTAGCAAGTGCACAGTAACATTATATAGGGATCAAGCTCATTCAATAATTGCTATTTCAATATGTATTGGTATGTAATGCCTATGTTGCTTCACACACCTTTATACCACTGTATCAAGTATGACTGTATCAACTCAGTATTGCAGCCGCAATTCAGCCATACACATGGTTAGCCTTTCACATGATCAGCCATTCACAGGCGCAGCCATACACATGCTTAGCCATTCACACGACACAGCCAGTCATACGACACAGCCATTCACATGGTAAGCCACTCACGGGTGAAAGCTACTTGGTGGAAGCCATTCGGGCGGAAGCCACTCGGGCGAAATGCCACTCGGGCGAAAGCCACTCGGGCGCAATGCCACTCGGGCGAAAGCCACTCGGGCGAAAGCCACTCTCACCAACTGGCAGCTTAGTCTGACCCATTTGTTGGCCAAATATATTATATATCATTCTATATCTGTGTTCTGTGTTGTTTATAAATGTCAAGTTTTGGGGAGCATAATATATACATTACAGTCCGAACGAACGTGTCTCAGTTTTTCAAAATGTTGCTTTGTTATGAAGTTATTGGAACTCGAAATAGGCTTTTGGTTTGTTTCAAAAAATAAACTTTACAACGCCCTCAAACTTTTTCTAAGAGTTAAAAAAAAGTGAGACACAGTTGTTTGGTTTGAAAGGTTTATTATCACCATGCAAAATCTCTGACTCTTTACCTGTAAAATAATAGATGAAATTAGCGATATAAAAAAAAAGAGATTATTTTTTGTTTTTAAATAACCGTTTTCTAACTGCAACAAAACCGTTGAAATAAACGTAAGAATTAAATTTTTAGAGAGGAAGTCGACAAAACATTACGTAACTGTGTAAGTCATTGAAAACAACTTTAGAATTTAAAAAAGCAGAAAATAAACATGAAGCGGGTTTATTTATTATCATTCCAATCATTGTATCCGTTGTTCTTGTTCTCCTTATATTTCGATGGACCAAAGAAATGGAAAAAAGCAACGCACATTTCACACACAACAGAAATCTCGTCTCATCTCTTCAGATGTCTGCAAGTATTATGATTATACAATACAACTGATAAACTAGGTCCGTTGTCTGCCAAAAATCTGGTCGAAGTTAGGCATGGTTACCTTCAGCTTTAGTATATCATATATCATATATCATATATCATATATAGTATATCATATATCATATATCATATATCATATATCATATATCGTAACCTGTGGACCATGCACATGAAATTGACCTTTTGGTAAAATTGAAAAAAAGCATATTATGGAATTAAAAATGTCGGCGAATGAAACTTGAAGTACAGGATTTCCTTTCTGGTCGATTTAAATGTGAGCTAAAGCCCTCCTGAGGGTAAAACATATAAAAACACTATCGAACATTTCTTGAACACCTCAAGTGAGATTATTTTGATGGAGAAATGTTTACGTATAATGTATGTATTCTCTTATCTCATGATTAACCTCTTTAAAAGTTGGCGAGCAAGCACGAAATCCCAAGTGAGTTCACCATAGTAAGCAACTTATACTGCCACACTTAAAACATAATTTCTCTCGACAGATGGTTATTGAATCAATTTGACACAAATTTGACATCTTGGTAGTGGTTATCAAAATATACAGATCGTGGATGGGCCTGAACGGTTTGATTTTTCTGACGTTTTAAATCTGGACATTGACAGCATATTTGTGCTAGAGGTCGGATCCGAAATTGCGAACATTGACCACCGGTCGGATAGATGAATTTAAATTTTTGTCCGCTTGTGTGCCATTTTTATAGTGAAACCAGCACTAAGAAAATGGAGTGATTACAAGAAAGAGCTTCACGCTTTGTGTTCCAAGGCCATACAAGTGGATACGATATTTTATTGGTTAGCGCAAATGTCCCGATCCTCCAGTTAAGGGGGACGCGAGTACTTGCCATTTGAGTTTTCAAGATTGTAAATAGACAAGGTCCTCATTACCTTCGTGACCTTGATCAACTTACGAAAACCATTTACGATCTTAGATCGGACGCCGTTCTGGAACAGCCATATGTTGGTTTGGGTTGAAATCTGCCTAATGGTTTTCGTATTACTGAAAAACTGAAAGGATATAAATTGTAGATTCTCGACATGCAAATTGATGCTATAGGCAATTTTACGTACAATCTATCCTCTCCATGTAGTTTTACATCATTGTGTGATATTACTGCCCCGCTTGTTGTTTTATACCTAGGCGAGGAATTTTAACTTTATAACTAACTTCTTAAATCTTTAATTTAACTTAATTTAATTTATATCAACGTTTTCTTACTATTATTTCTAATTGTTTGTAACAGTCGGCATAAATAGCTCTAAGAGCTAATGTTTTTATCGTTTGTATCTACCCGCCTCGCAATAAAATTTGATATGATTTGATTTGATCTAAGAGTAAAATACTGTTAAACGATCCATGTTTAGCCTATAAACATCGGGAAGTAATGGTTAAATCTGAAGAAAACGCTAATCTGCTGGACATTCCTGATGATAGTGAAAGAACAGCCACAACCAAAGGAACCCCTTCTAGGAACGCCTACTAGAAATTTTTGCCCGTCCGTTCATCCGTTTTCACTTGATTCTCAAGAAATTTGGCACACATTTTCATCACTGTGTGAAGATGTGATATTTTTTTCACTTCCCATAACTTTTATGCCCTTACGTTGCTGACAATTTTTTATCTACAGTTTTCTGCGTGGATGCATACCATAATCGAGGTCAAATGACCAAATGTATGTAGGTTTACTGTCTTGGCGGGAAATGTACTGCTCGGTATCGGGCTAGCCTATCTAATCCCGCTCAAGCAGGTACTAGACGCTGTGTGGTCACTTCATAGTTTCCACATGAAAATTTTTAATTAAAGCGCGGTCGAGATAAATAGGCTTTGTCTAAGAATCCTCCGTATTTTAGTCTAAATGTGAGGTGCCGTGGGAGGCTTTCCTATGGAATCACATAATTGCTTTTTAGTCACCAGGGGTCATCAATCTTTTCAACCTCTTACATATCTCGGATCTAGGTCATTTGCCCTTCAAGTCATTTGCCCTTTGGACATTTGCCCCAAAGATGAAGGTCACTATGGCCTAGGAAAAAGCAGTAAATAATTGAAATGTGGTATTTTCTTGATATTAATCCTGTTCAGAGATTGTGATAAAATTCCATAAAGATCAAACTCGTTGAAAATAAGAAGCCGTTGATATTGATTTTATGAGTACAAGCTGGTCACTTTTGTGGTTTGTGTGACGTTCCTGCCGTTTCCAATTATGGAATGGTAGCAAATCCTACCTAAAGGAGAAGAGATGCCAAAGGCCAAATTTCACTGCGGCTCAAACACCGGGAAATTATATCGGTGATTTAACTCCAGTTTAGGGCTATGGAATGTGACAAACTTTCAGATATACCTTAAACTCATGGCAAACAAGAAATCTATTGATTTTGAGGTGTGTTTGTCTGTCTGTCGGCCTTTTTAAATCGCTTGTTTCGGTGTTATTTCCAGGTTGGGTTCAATGTGGTTTGTGACAAACTTTGGGTATAACTTAAACCCAGGAGAAAAGAAGAACCCGTTAATTTTCAGTCACTGGAATCATAAACAAGGCAATGCTGTATTCCGAGAAACCCGATCGCTGTGCATTACAATCATACATAGCTCAGTACAAATGTCTTCTGTGAAACACATCCCCATGTGTAATCTCATTCCACTAATCTATTCAAATGTTCGGGCGTATATTGAAGATATTTTGGCTCTAATTTCAGAAGGACCTTGTATCTCTGTTCTCCTTCTTTAATGCGATGGTTGAAATAATACTCTTTCAGAATGGTACCAGAAAATCTCTCATGTCAAGTAACTTTGAAACGGCCGTCCTTTCATGTGTGTGTGGAGTAGTTAAATGAACTTACACTCGTATCTTGATCCATCGATGTATACTAAAATCAATATTCGTGTGATATTTTGCAGATAATACGATACAAAACTGAGCGCTGAATTACGTGAAGAGGAACGAATTAGGACTTTCGATTATTGACGCGAAAATTATTTCCCTGACGACGGCTGAATATTGAATGTCGGATCTGACGCTTGCGTATAATAAATTTATCACTGCTTCATAAAGTTGATCGTTGTTACAAGTTTACACCGAATAACATACTGACGCGAAATACGATACAATACACTTTCAATTGAATGATTATTATATATGAAAACAAGCATATTATGGAATATCTTTACTTTTTTGACTGATACAGACTTGAGGTCGGTGCAGAACAGAATATTTATTCCAGGCTTAATATTTGTTTTTCTTCATTTCTATCCCTAAACTGATACATATTATAAGTCTACCATCAGATAATCGACAGACATCTGTCATTCACAGTATGTTTCCTTTGCTGTGATGAATTTACTCCCCAATTCATGTTTTTTGAATTTGTATTCACATGAATCAGGTAAAACTTACAACATAAATTTTTAATGTTATAGCAAGTACGTTTATAGGATCCAGTTGGTAAAGTGTTTTTAACCTAAGAAGATATACATGACACTTATGTCAAGATACTTCTGGAACTCCAGTTTGCATTGACTATTTTTTGTTGAGAGAACAAACACTCCAATTTCACCGGACGTGATTTCTCAAACCGAAAACACATGAAGTATGAATGCCTCATTTTTTTCAAAGAAGACATTGTGCCTTTTGATAAATCATGATAACAAATACAATTTATTAGTTTAATTTATTGGCATTCCGACAGTGTCCCCTTTCCTCCTATATGCATTTTATCTCCACTAGATTTCATCGTATTAAAGCAGGTGAAACACCAGCAAATTTATAGAGAAACAAAGATCCAGACGTGAATGGCTCTAATTGGCGTTAAACATGAATACAATCTATATGTTGAAAACAAAAGTAAACAGGAATATCAATCTAGGCGAGGAAACAAATGTGACGTTTGTGTGTTTGAATTGTTTTGTTCACGAAATAAGTTTTTGTTTCCACGAATTCTGGGAAGGCAGAAAGCAAATAGAAATGACGTCCAAAGATATCCACGGTATGGTTGAATCAATACAATCCATAGCTAAATAGTGGGGGTGCAAACATGAATATATCCAAATGACTGCCTAAAGCTATGAAGATAATTGAGCTTGGTGTTCTTACAAACAGTGTAACAAAACATATTGATCAATCTGCTTGGGCATTAAGGCCGTAGCACGCAAGATCATCTGAACTACGTGTTGTTGCATTTTAGTCTGGCAGTCAAATAGAGTTTTTTTAGTCGAATCTTGCGCTAGAAGTTCTCACAATAGGTTTTAATGGTTTTGACATCTATGGAACATGCAGATAACGAAACCGAAGGGTAGCGTCTTGGTAAAACACCATGTTTCCATGGCAACCACAGGACAAAATAATTCCTATTATAGGAATGTGAATCAGTTGATCAATATCTGAATATTTTCCTTATTCTTGAGTCTAGGAAGATTAAACTTGCTATTGTATATGTCCGAGTCACGTTCTATCCGAAAATGCAAAAATATTCGAGATGGATGCATTGGTGACGTCACAGTGACGTCATTTTTGCAATAAAATGCAATTTTGGTAGAATTTTGGACTGATTTTCCGAATTTTTTCCATTTTTATCGCAATAACTGAGGATAAATTAAAGAATAATTATGTGGCATGGAATAAAATACATTTGGTCATTTTTACCTCGCAAAAATAAAAAAAAATCTAGAATAAAAATGACCAAGATACCATTTGTTGCGCCCATATGTCCGCCATCTTGATGACGTCAGGATGACGTAATATTTAATAAATTTCATTCCTACAGATGTTTCGCACTGATTTGTCAATTTCTTATTCATGTAAATTATTCTACAAATAACCTGAGGACCATATTAGAAAATAAATATGTTCTTGAAGTAAAAATGTACTGGACACTTCTATGCCAGAAAAGCCAATAATGTAGACCGATAATTGCCAAAATGCAGTCGCCATCGCAGGTTTATTCATGTTACCTTGCACGGAGTGGTTTGCAAATAGGCTAGAATTGATGTTGACAGGACAAACCGAATCTTCCCGAAGTGTCAGCTCTCAGTGTTTCCATGATTGGGAAAGAATCGCTAAGGCACAGGGACGACTGATTTTCCTCGCTCGAAAAGGCTCCTAGTCACTTACATGCATTTCGGAATCGTTATTTCGGTTCAGTTATTATGGATGCGGATCACTCGAGCTGCTTGTTGATAAGGCAATCACAGCAAAATATTGTACAAGTCTTTTTCCAAAACGAAATATTCGTAGACGCACATACATGTTTATGAACCCGCTTTCCTGTTGTAAGCTATAACAAACAATGGTGAAGAAGCGGCATTACCCCGCAGGTCGATGATATTCTGACGGTACTGCCTTCAAAGATATCAAGCCAGAATTTCAAAGGAAATACTGAAGCTGATGAAATTGCTAAGGCAGCCCTAGATAATGAGGTTGATCCACTTGGAATCAATATAGCGATTTCAGACCCTATATCAGTGTTCATGTGAAAAAGCTGTTTCCATCTTTATGGGATGCTGCGGATAATAACAAACTTCATTTCAAATGTTTCAAAAAAACTGTAGGATAGATTCATGTGAGTCGCCAGAAACGTTTCGATCAGCCATGATCAGGCGATCACGAACATTTACTAAAAAAGGAACCAGTCCCAAGGTGTATTCTATGCCACGATGTCAAACATATTTTGATCGACTGTATATATGTACGAGATTCTTTTTATACAGCAGCTACTTTAGAAGATCTTTTACTCGGGTAAAAGAAGACTGTATTTTAGGTTATTTGAAAGAAATCGGTTTGTTGAATAAGTTTTAATGTCTTTGGTGTATTGTGTTGATTACTTCTGGATTGCTGGGTTGTTAACTTTTGTTTGTTATAATACTTTTGTTTTGATCGTCGCTATATAGCTGAAATATTGCTAAACGCGACATTAAACTTTGATTCTCAGGTAAAATCAAACAATATCCAAAATCAAACAGAAGACAAGTCTATGCCGTTTCTCAACCTAGAGAAACCGAGTGTACGAGGGTCCTGAATTATTATTTTCATTATCTATATCATTTCATTTTATCATTTAGTACCCTACATATTTCAGCAAGCGTTTAGAGAGTGTGGCCTTCCATGGGAACTACTCATTAGAAAGCAACCCCCTTTCTGGCACATGACGCTCTGCTGAGAATTATATACTCTCATACCGTGTTGAAAAATTTGAAGACCCGGAAGATCTATATCTTGTTTAGGAATTATTTCATCGTCAAGGTCTGGGACACTTTTTTGCATTTTCATGGATATATTTTAATTATAAAATTTGGTTATATAATCTTGGGATAACGACCAGCCAAACTTACATTTTTTTTCCCAAATGTCCTAACATCACTCATCACAAGTCTTGTGGTAGAGCGCTCGCCTCGGAAGCGACAGGTCCCTGGATCGATTCCAGGCAGAGTTATATCAAAGACTTAAACAATGGAAATTGAATCATCCTCGCTTGGTGCTCAGCAAGAAAAGGATAGATGAAGGACGGGTTAATGTGTCACGATATGACTGAAAAATGTTGAAAGCTACGCTAATATTCTACTCACTCTAATCAATTGCGGGGTGTTTGACCTTTGCGACAATAGCTAAGTGCAACACACAAGCACATGTATAGTTGTTGTTCACAACATGGAATCGAAATGTCAGTGACTCGATGCTGCTTTTGTTTTCAAAAGCCACGGATCAATACATATGTTTATAATGATTATGTCCAATAAATAGGGATAAAATAAAAAATATTAAATTACGGAAAAAAAGAAATCAACAGAACCACAGTTGGTATAAAGCGGCTTCAACTCGTATTTGGGTCTTTCATAAAAGAATAAATCCTGGAACATGTTTGCACGAGTATTAATAAAAAGTCATGTTTCTTTAAAGCAAAATGTGCTCCATGTCTGTGTATTATTGATTTAGAGTCCATGTAGATAAAATTACCTTTACATACATAGGAATCAAGGTATCGTCTTCACTGAAAACATATTTCCTTAAACATATGGTCATTTTGTTTATTGGAGCGATATGCAAGAGGTGGGAAAAATTGTCGGTGTCTGTCGACTAAAGAGCAACCATATGACTCCACATGAAAGCTTCCCTCGGCATTTCACATTCAAACCCTAGATTCTCGGGCGTAGCCTTAGTATCTCAGCCGCGCTTTTATTGCAGCAGTTCATGTGGAGACCATGAAAAGTTCATGTGGAGACCATGAAGTATCCAAATGGCACCTAGCACCGGCTTAAGCAGAAATAGATACGCTGGCTCGGGAACTGTGATGATAAACCAACTCAAACAACTCCTCTGATGTTAATGGATGAGCATCAAGGATGTCTGATGGAGTAAACGCCTCAACATGGAGTAAACCTGGTAAATGCAAGAATAGTCAGAGAAACTAACCTGTAATACCCGATGTCGTACGGATTAAACTTTAACAATAAAGCTATATACACTTGTAGAATGACATGTACAGAGGGCGGACCTCGAGGACTAACAGTATATCACTGGTAGTTCCAGGAATACATTCAGTCAAATTTCTCGAGGGGTCTAATGGACCTTAAACAGAACCAAATAAATAGTATATGTATCTGAGATTTCGGAATATCTGGGACGGGGGAGTCTTCCCCTTTTAAAGATCTAAGAAAATGGTATCTTGGCCATTTTTCTTCTAGATTTTCGATTTTGTGAAGTAAGTGGAAAAGTATTTTATTTCATACCATATAATTATTTTCTAATTTATTTATCAGTTAATGCGAAGAAATTTGCATAACTAGACAAATCGAAAAAAATTGCCAAAAAAATGCATTTTTTGGAAAATGATGTCACTGTGACGTCACCAGGACGACCATCTTGGATAGTTTTGCGTTGTCAGGTAGCGCTTGATTCATAGATACAGTGTGGCAAGTTTAATCTCTCTAGACTCAAGAATAATCAAAATATTCAGATATTGATCAAATTATTCACATTCTTATAATATCAGTTATTTTTCCTGTGGTTGCCACGGAACACGGTGTTTTATCAAAATGCGCAAGGTTTCGTTATCTGCATGGTCCATCGATGTCAAAACCATCAAAACTTGTGGGACCTCTAGCGCAAGGTCCACCCCTCTGGCTGCCGGACTATTTGTTCTATTCCACACTTCATGGCCAAATCACTGGCATGCTCAAATGAACAATCGCAGTCTGTGCATATATTTGATGGTCTGCGTTGAAAAAGAAAGTTCGTTATGATAAATATGCACCTGTCAGTGATAAGGATATTTCAACATCCTCTGTCGACATCAATGAAAACAGATGTTCTTTCAGCGTTGTCAAGAAACTAGTACATTTTTGTAGTGAAAATTGTTCTTGTAAATCTCCAACGAATTGAGCCGTTTACAGATCCATAGAAAAATATTCTTGTGGTCGCGATTTGAATAACCTAGCTGGGCATGTTCCCCTAACACAGGGAACACTATGGGGGATCGATAGACGATGGATGAAACATTTCCCATGACATGTTTTCAGGTATGAAGGAAACTTCTTCTAGGAAATATTATCCGCGTTACCATGGTGCAGTAAACATTATAATAGAGCAGATGTTGCTACTTGGTCTTTAGGCTACCGACGTTGAAATTCTGTCCGGGATGACGGCTGAATACTGATTGTCGGATCTGGCGCATATATATATATAGTTTTTGCACACAACCCACAGATCTAACATTACACAACAAAGAATATTAATAGAGCAATATCTGGATCAAAACTGGTACCAGCAGTTAGGCGCTGCCAGAAAGACCCGCAAAACAAACTCATTTTTCACTATTTGAAAAATGATGGCTGATAATGTGCAAATCGTTCCCATGACCTGTCAAGGATTGGCTGACTAAAACAGGGTTGAATTAAAGTTAAAGGCGAACTGAAAAGCTTTCCAATGTTTTGTTAAAATGTCATAAAACAAGAACTTCTATAGTTGTTACAAATATGTGTGATAATAGTTATAGTGGCCCTCGTTCATTCATCCGACGTAGCATGACGTCACATTTGAATAAAACTTGAATGAAGGGGACCACTATAACGTCAGTTCACCTTTAATTTACTTTCGTTAAAAGTCCGAGCGCTACAAGTACTGTCCTAAAGCTCCCGGAAGAAATCGAATTCGTCGTTATATGGAAGCAAAACAATCAGAGATATACTTGACAAAGAAGATTTCGATCAATGTAATATTAGAATAAAATATTAACTAATACGTGAATATAAAACTGAACATTCTGTCATAGCCTTGAGCAACAAACGTTGAAAGGTTTCTGAAAACTGAACTGCTCACTGCTTACAGATAAAAATTATAATGACCTCGTAAACAGTTTGATAGGACAATATTTGAATTTGTCTCAATACCACATAATGAAGCTCAGCTCAAAATATATCACGAGGTACAGATGATCTCAAGTAATCAACATTTGTAAGATTGTAGGCGTCACATCCAACATTCAGTACCCAGTCATCGTCCAAAAAAGACGGTACCAATTCCTGACATGCATAAGATGAAAATTTAAAAAGACAGTGGAATTTTATATCAACAACAACAACAACAACAGAAAGGCAGGTTGGAATTACAGGACTCCAGGGGACTTGTTATCGGTAGATCTCGTAAAACATTTTGAAAAAAATTCGGAAAATCTATTCAAAATGGCTGAAACTCTTTTGTAAAAACATGCAACATAATATCATAAAAAATCTCCTTTCTTCGATTAGCCAGGGGTTATAAATAATTCCGATATCACCATGTTTGTTTTCTTAGAAAAGAGATAATGGGCATTTGGATAAATAATACTGAATACAATCCTTGTCGGTTCAGAAAAAATCTTTGAGAGAAGCAGTAACTTTTCAGAAATAATTTTACGAAATGTCAGGTCTTCTCGGGTAAACTTATAGTTCTTAAATCATTATTGATTAAAACATTATTATTACGATAATATTTGCACTGTTGAACCGGCATACGAAACATTGAAAATACTTCAGGAAATATACTTTTCGGGTCTGGTACTATGTGCAACCAGCTATGAGAGAGAAACGATTTGATCGGAAGGCCATGAAACTTCGTTTAGGTTTGGAATCTGTTTTCTGGCTGACTTAAATGTGAATTAAGGTCGTCCTGAGGATACAACAATTACAAAAAACTTTACTACACATTTCTTCATGAGATCATTTTGGTGAAGAAATGTTTACATAAATGTTATTATACGTGGCAACATTTTCGTCTGACTGGGTGGAGACCACTTTAAAGTGGTCATGCTCTGTTGCACAATCACTGTAGTTGTCGCTATGGGTTGATAACCTCTAATATGTTAATCGATTTAGTTCCATCATTTGATTTCTCCACTTTAAAAAGTGATCACTTATCTATTCGAAATTTGTTCACCATGGGGGTTCAAAATATAGGTGCCGATGGATTCATTCCTCTGGAGTAATGTGGTTGATTTTTAATCGCCAGACCCTTATATATCTCACCAATTTATGACAGGGTAGGTAGACAAATACCAGGGCTTTGCACAGAATTAATTTTATCTTCGCATTTTATCGTAGATTGTTGCATTGAAAAAAAAATCACACAGACCGAAACCTGTAACTTATTTTGTTGACGGTGTGTTCTACCCGGAAAAATAGCTATTACACCTTCGATCTGGTACCATTATATTCACAATTTTGCAATCCTGCGAATATAAGCTTTCTAATGATATGTTTATGTATATTGATCATGTATATAGTTCTCGCGATGCATAGACATATACCACTGTGTATACAAAGGTGTATCCGGGGGAAGGGATCGCTCACAAGACGTCAAAGCAAGAATAAACAAATCAAGGACGGCATTTAACGCCCACTAGGGGCCAAGAAGATTAAATTTACATTAGGATACCGTAATAAAAATGTGTAAGTCTATCTGCCTTTGATTGTATCGGAGGTGAATCCCAAAGGATTAAATGGGCATGCAACTCGCATTTGTGAACATAAACATAAAGTGTATATGTGAATAGTTATTAGACAATCCGTCATCTAGGGACGCATGAAATAACCTGATCTGGTCGGGATATCTCTGCTTTCAGGTGTTTGCTAATGAAACATTCAAATCCCTGGGGATAATGTTCGACAAGTTTCTGAGGATAACCGGTCTGCACACATTATTGTATTATCTGTCTTACAGACTAAACGCAAGGAACTTTATCAATAAATTATGTGAACATGAGCTTACAGTTAAAAGCAAGTCAACAATAGACACATACTCATGGATAAGTCCATCTCGTCAAGGAAAAGGTTACGAGGACTTAACTTCTAGTTAATTTGCTTCTGGTATGAGATAAAGTGAGCACGGAGCATTTAATAGATGACATCATGACTAAAACATCCCTGTCTTGGTCCTGTCTGAAATGTATACCAGTACGTCAATGCAAGATTGACAACAATCGTATTGAACGGGGCATGTACAATACGGTTCCCTCTTCGTTTTGTGGCTACTCTAAGACCTTATGAGATAATATAATGTATCTTATATATTTTAGAATATTTTTAAAGATGACTTCACATTTTTAAAATAGCAAGCCTCAGATCCGACATTCAATATTCAGCCGTCATCCATAAAAACATTTCCGCGTCAATAATCTACTACCTATTTCGTATAACAGTTAGATAAGTTAGATTTCAAATAAAATCAACAGATTCATAGACGTATTAAAAATATTAAAGATATAGTCAGCATAGACGTTAATACTGTTTATCCTTTAAAGATAAACCACTTTATTCTGTATTGCCTGCCCAGTTGGAGTTGTGAGATTTACTGGTAAGAGTAGCCTCCCTTGGTGTGATAGACTGCGCAGTTGTCATGTTGTCGCCACATGATTGAATTGCATAGGCAATTGTTCCTGTTGGGGGGTCCTTGAATTCATCGGCCTCTCGCGTCGGGGTTTTGTGGAACACACACACGATTAATTTCGTCTTCACATTTTTGGAGTTTTTCTGTATTTTTGGTCAAGCTTGTTGCTATCCATCTTGTCATCGGGTTTGAGAAATTAGTTTTTTAACTGAAGGCGATGTCCACGAAGCGGAAATATTTGATTATTTACACTATTTTTCAGATTGTGTTGCCTGTGGGGTACGGCTGTGTACAGTGGCACGCGGTAGCGCCATGCAGTGAGTGCGATTGAGGTCAAACACCATCAACTCGGTCAAGTGCTGTCAGTGTTTCAACGGTTGGAATACGCGGTACATAAATAATCGAGGAACCTTTGTACTTTGTGGACGGTTGGTGAACTGAACAGGACAACTTGGAAGATTTCCAAGTAACTTGGTGAGTGTATGTCTGTGACAAAACTAAATATGGGGTAGGCCTAAATGGGACGGCCGTATAAAGGCTATAATAGTTACCGTACCAGTATACTGATGTAATTGTTGTTGTTGTTGTTGTTAGTGACTACTATTAACAACTCAAGCGGGGATGTATTTATGATGAACAGATAAACTTCTTCTTCTGGAGGTTCCCCAATCTCAGTTTTGGAGTTATAACAATTTCTTGTTCACTTGTGTTCACATGATGAGCCCCTCCCACCTGTGATGGTTACCTAGCTATAGAACCTTTGCTGTGTAGGTGGACGTGGCTGTTTTCCCTACACACAGTCATTCGAAACTACAGCCATTCCTGGCAGTGGGCTAATGGTTACCTAGTACTGTCCCGCGACGATAATCTGTGAAGTACCGTTTCCTGGCTGAAAATACGAGAACACAGGTCTTCTGAAGTAGCGCCAACAGTAGATGGTGTGTGCATGTTCCCCGTTGGAATTTGCCAGGGCAAATGACTTAAATGGGGCGAGTTAAATGTTCAAGTTATTTATCAGTTAATGCATCACTCAAACAATTATCAGCATGCAGTTTTATCATTTTTGCTGATGGGGCATGTTTTTAGGAATCTTTTTTCCAGATGCTGTAAGAAAATTAAAGTGGCGTCCAGTGGATATATAGCTGAGTGCTATTGCAGTTATTTCAGTAGTAGAAGCAATATATCATCATACCTAAAATTGAAGTATTGCCCTTGTCTCATTGATAGTTATTACAATGTATTTGGATTTCACTCATCCCAGGTCAGCATATTTCTAACATTGTGGGTTTTTTTTACACCCCCAAGTGCATATACTTGACTATAATTAATAGGCAGGTAATACTCAGCCTATGTGGACTAGAGGGTCGTATTTTCTTCATATATACATTCGATGAGAATGATAAGGTGAAAGTTAGTGTACAAGTGTGAATTGAATCAATGTCACTCACAGTGACAATTTGGAGAGCTGTAATTTGGTAACAGTCTTGGAGTGACTTGAATTG
Source organism: Hanleya hanleyi (assembly GCA_036873755.1). NCBI lineage: Eukaryota > Metazoa > Mollusca > Polyplacophora > Lepidopleurida > Hanleyidae > Hanleya > Hanleya hanleyi. Next base: position 25,678 of record JAVTVY010009039.1, read on the forward strand.
TGATTGAATTGAGTACGAGTATTTGAGTTTTGTGGTACATTACGGGCAACTAAAGAAGAGCAGTACGTTTTGTTTCTTCATCCCAGTCTCGGGATGAGAGTTCATTCTCCTAAAGCAGTTAAGTATATAGGCTTGATTTGAATCAAAGTATCACAATATATGTACCAGGTATAGGAGAGGTATGTTTCTATCAGAGTGTTTCCATTCAAATGTGCTATTTTGCACCATGCACCCGCAGTTTCACTTTGACCCTACCCCCATGCAGGTTTGATGGTTTAATTTAATTTTTGACGTTGGAGGAAATTATGAGATACTGAATATTGATTTTGAAGGAAACTTGCAAAATTGGCCTGTTTACCATGGTCAGTTCATTCTCGCCAAGCTAGGGTATTTCTATCCTAAATACCAGTGGTACACATGGTAATGAATCTTGTTCATAGAAATTTGGAACTGTAAATTTCAGCCAATCAGCAAAGGAACATCCTGTGTATATTGACCAATGTGATCACTTATTTCACATAACCATTTTGTTACAACAGATTCGTTTATATTAAAAGTTGATGAAACGTCACGGTGGTCTATGTAAGATGGTCAAGGTTTTGGCTCAATAAATCAACCTTGATGTTGTGAAGATGTGGTTAGGTTAGTTAGGATTCTTTGCCAATGTACAACGCATATGCAGCTTGCAGAAGATATGATGAGATTAGAAATGGAGTACTAAAGTGTTTGTCATGCCAACAAAGTTAAGGTTAGTTTTTCCTCTGATGGAATGAGACAGAGCCTGTTAATTCATGCCAATCTGTGTTGAACTGCTTGTGGTAATGACTTGTAGGTATTTGTATTTGCACTCTGAGTAAGATGGGCAGAGGACGGTCATGTCGGTAAGAATGATGTTAGGATTCTCATTCTGCTGAATTGTTTGTACAAGTGACAGATTACAGTAGAAGGCTACTTTTGTGTTTTTTGTACAATAAGACTGCACGGCACTGTATATATCGTATACAGAGGGTGAGAAATAACCGATAACATGCGTTAAGGAGGTACATATAATCCAGAGGTCAACTATAGTCTCCCCCCGCCAAAAAAAAAAAAAAAAAAATATCCTCGGAAATCAGGGACTTCAAATATTAGTTATTGAACATTTCGGTATGTAGTCAGTTAACTGACGAACAGAGCCAGTCCCAAGGTGTGTTCCATGCCATGATGATCTCACGGTGAAACCTATTCTTATCGAATGCATAGATTCTAAGATTGTAAGAGATGTTTTTCGAGCGACTACGTTGGAAGATCTTTTTAGTCGGGTGAGGGAGGATTGCATCTTGGGTTATTTGAGAGAAATCGGGCTGTTACATAAGTTTTAATGTGTGTATGTTTTAAAGCGTTGGATTATTAAGTTAGTGACTTGAGTACTTAGAATTTTGTTTGATCGTCGCTATAAAGCTGAAATATTGCTGAACGCGACATTAAACCTTATTTCTCTCTCTCTCTCTATGTGTAGTCAGTTAAACTAGAGATATGAGGAACTATTCCAAATATATCTGGAATAGTTTGACCTACTGGCTTTGACATTTGAGAGCAACATTTCTGCAGCTACACATGTAGTACACATAGGTAATGGTGGCCAGTATGCCAGTTGATTTTTCTCCAATCTCTAATGACATGATGTCTTTTGTCTGATTGGGCCTCTCACCATTTACCAAACACTTTAGTATGGTTGGGTTTCATGCCATTCATCAACCAGTGAGAGCACTCAGAAAGTGCACCATATCATGCATTGTTCCAGAATTAGCCAATCTTGTATTCAGTAGACCAATTCCCCACAGTAAAACACACGGTCCAGGAGTATATATAGGACAGAATTGAATTGCCGGTGATGTTAGGACAGAATTGAATTGCTGGTGGTGTTTGGACAGAAAAAAGTGTAGTCCATTTGTGGACATGATCACGTCAATGTGGGTAGGGTGATTTTGTGCCAGTGGGATACAATGCATCTATTCGCTGTATTTCAAGTGTTATTGTTTGGTTGGAAGTGTCACAGGATATAGCTCTGGCCTTGGGCCCCACGCTGAAATGGGCCTGTTATCGAACACTTGAAAGTGGTCGGGTTTCACGCCAATTGCCAACCAATAAGAGCACCCGTAAGTAAGCATGACATAGCTACATTTTGGCATTGCCAGTGGCAGTTTCAGTAAGAATCGTGCTTCGCAGTCTGTTCAAGTGTGCATTCATATCAACATGAAAACGTGTTAGCCATATATAGTGGTCACGGCATTTGGAACAAAAATTCACCTTTTAGGTTTAAGTAGGATGCGCAATTCCTTAGTATTTGTTATTCTCAGAGCGAATGATTTCAAGCATTTGTAAACTAAATAAATTAATAGGCAGGTAGAATTCTTGGTGGGTGAATGTGTTTAGACACATTCTAGTGGTCGAATTCTGGCGGGCAGATAGGGGTTTCAGTTGGGAAAGTTTGTATATGAGATAGAACTCATTCGGTGGGTGCCACCTCGACGAATTCCCGCGGGGCACCCGGTTATGTGGCTGTCCAATCGATGTGTTTCCCGAGGGACGTGCAGTCTACGTGATGTGTGATCTTCACTCGATGTGTTTCCCGAGTGGGTGGGTGCCACCTTGACGAATTCCCGCGGGGCGTCCGGTTATGTGGCTGTCCATTCGATGTGTTTCCCGAGGGACGTGTTGTCTACCCGTGTGGGTGTGGGTAGCGGTAAGTGTGTGCTGATCACTCTATGTTGTCACCCCTCCTAGGGTTTAGGAGCGTGGATGCTACGGTATCTAATGAGACAAAATATGTATCATACTGGGGGGGTTGCTGATGTGTCATTACATAGCAGACGGTCAGCACCAAAAGTATATATCAGCCCGCTGGGATTTGGTACACTATACCATGTAAGTTAGCCAATAAAGCCGTGGCCGTCTTCATCCAAACCTCTAAATATGCTTTGGTGTGAGTTTGTTTAATTAAGGGCAATATCACTAGAATAAATAATATAGGTCTAGCGACGAGAACTTTTTAAATAAGGGAACTTACTGTAATCCATACCTGAAACAATGGAAATAAAACAATAAATCAATTTACTGCTTTTCTGCTATTTGTCACAGAATAGCAAAGGAATATCTGGCAGAGTAAATTAAGGGATCTGGAGGCTAATATGATCAACAGTGAGCTCAATATATGTATAGCAAGCGTCAGATTCGACATTCAATATTCAACCGTTCATTTCGTATGACAGTTGCTCCTAATTCCTAAATGTGTATGAAATAAAATTTGAGAATAAAACCAAGATAATTCCTACAGGAGAGGAACAATTTTCAATGATGTCAGGAAGTCATGATGATGTTGTATACATGAAATCCTTAATGAGACTATTCTTAATGAAATGAATTACGAGTCGTTTCCAAAGTATGTATCTCAGTCCGGCTTTAATTGTGTCTGTCCACTTGAACACCATGGAGATGTAAAACACATGATATTCAAACGGCCCCTAGCCCGGGTTAAGCAGATTTAGACACAGGTTGCGAAACGCATCGCCAAAGACCTTGCACGCTACGATCTATTTTGCCGTCGGGGTACGATATTTACAACAGAATTTTAGAAAAATTTAACGGAGGCTTTGGTTGTGTGGCCCTGTTTGACAAGTTTCTCTAGTAATATTCTGTGACGTTGATTAAAATCGTCACCGTCTGCACATGATTTAGCAAATGCTACGAGGCCAGATATGTATACGCCGTATGCAGGTCCTTCTGTAATATTGCTATCCAGAAATGGGTAGTTTACTATGTCGAAACCCTGACCATTCTTGCAAAAGTATAGGTCCAGATGTTAACAGATGAGTGTCAAGGGCGTCTTATGGGGTAAACTTCCTTACATGTGGTGAACATGGTAAATGCAAGAATACCAAGAAAGAGTAACCTGTAATACACGATGTCATTCGGCTTAAATTAATCAAGACAATAAACCTTCATATATTTGTGAAATGACATCCACAGAAGTCAGGCCTCGGAGACTAACTCTCCATTAGCAGAATCCTACCATATACAGAAAATAAATTGTGTTCGATAAATAAATCTCTAACTGTCGTATGTTTCTCTTACCTGTACAAAGTGTTCAAGAGATCGACCACTTGGAGGGGAGTACTGTTACTGGAGAGTTCTGTGAAGCCGACAATGTCGCTAAAATATATGGTAACGGACTCGTATAACTCCGCCTGGACCGCCTGTCTACGCTTAAGCTGCTCGGCCACCTGTTGAGGGAGCATCTGGTAAAGCAGATTCTCCGACCGTTTTTTCTCCACCGCTAACTCCCGTTTCTTACTCTCAATACCGTCTGTGTACCTCTTTATCCTCTTGGTCATGGCGTTGATACATGACACATACCAAAGACTGAGGAGTAGAGAGGCACACACCGTGATGACAGTAACACTAACATAGAGGGCCATATCCCGCTGGGATTCGGATATGACGTCGAGCAAGTGGCCACCAATTCGGTTAGCTTGGTTTGCTCGAAGAACATTCAGCATATCGATATATTCCGTAATGAGCAAGAACCATTTCCAACTGTTATCATTGCGTTCCTCTGGTGTTGTTGTTTCATTGCACGTGCTAATGTAGTCTCTGTCCCACATGAAGTTTTTATGCAAGGTCAAGTTCTGTAACGTGTACTTTTTGTCCGCCATCATCCGTCCGTGCTCTCTGGCTAGCAATTCATCATAGTTGCTGGCGAATTCCACGACGGCTATGGATTCACCCTCAAGAACGGTAAACCACTGTAGAGTTGTAGCTGAGAGTTCACATAGATTAAAGAACGTGGAACCCAGAGCTCTCTGTATGCCTACAGTGTCTGTGACTTTCAATAATGCGTTATTTGAAATAATAAGTTTTTGTATCAACCCTAAGCCGCGTACATTCAGGGGTTGCATTATCCAGTTGACCAACGCCTCACTGATGTCCGTATAGAATAGGATGCATTCCTCAATGGTTACTGTGCCATTATCTACATCCTTTCTTATGATATCTATATGGTCCATTAAACTTCCCTTGGTGGACAAGTTGTTATTTCCCAAAACATTAATATTCGGCCAAATGTCAACATTAAACACCAACCTGTCCGTTTCCTTACGCACGTCTTGGACATTATCCGAAATTGTGTGCGATGACTCTTTGGAACTTAGGTACATCGCTGACAATCCTCGTTCCTTCTGCATATTACTGACCATTTCCCCGATTTTCAGGTTGTTGGTTATTATCGTTACCGCTCCGGTTGCCTCGTACAATGTCGCTGCAGCATTCTCCAGAGTTATTCCAACGAACGTTAGCAGGGATATAACAGGTAAGGCCATGACTACGGCCATCTTCGTCATTTGTCTACCTCTGTTGCTGCTCCTGGCTAATGCCGCCTTGAATTCATCTTTTTCTTCCCCCATAGATGAAGCAAATGAGAATACTCTGTTTGATCTCATCATACTATTTGATTGTACCCTTAGCTCAAAAGACGACATGGTTACGTTGTGGATTTGTAACGGCTGAGAGTCGGGGATTTTAGTCTGAACTGCAGTGGGATAGAATACTACAACCGGCTGCTGATCGAACGCCAATGATATCAGCGACACTAGTTATATCACGAACATGAAAGTGTTCTTCAATACAGCAAATGCCGCTTTATAGCTCACCTGAAATGAATGAAATCAATACACGGATGCTACTAACACTTTATCCTTTCACTCATAAGATCATTGGCCATGTCAAATGGAACTTATTTTTCTTCAACCTTTGAAGGTAGACGCTTGTTTGTCTTTGTGTAGATATGTTGAGACGATACTCGGTTAGTAACTACATGTATATTCAATAAATGCCCACAGACAGTATATACTAGATAATCCAGCATATACATCTGATATTCATATTCTAGAAATCCCATTAAATGAATTTAATAATTGTTCCCAACAACTTACGACAGTGACAAATGTATGGCATGCCTATTATAATCAAATATATCAGTGAATGACCTTGCTGAGTTCATTATTTATGACGAGATGTTGAATGCATCGACCATATAAAAGCATGTAAAGTCTCCGCGCCGATGTAAAATCAATCGGTTCGAACTAGTCAAAGAGAACATAAAAGCTCTTCCATTATCTTCAATTTATTCACAATTATATGATGGTTGATTTCCTTCGGGCACATTCTCCTATAACTAAGATAATCAGGCGAAATCTTAAATTGCAGTATACGGTAAATCGCTCGCGGTGGTGGGGTTAAGCCATGAAAGTTCATGTCTCGGTCTGTTCAAGTCTCAGTCAAATAAACGACTCAGATCCGACAGTCAGTAGCCAGCCGTCGAAGATAAAGGAAATCCGTGTCTTTATACGGAAATACCGCTTTACAAGATAAAGCTAGTTTCTTGTAAGACAGCAACATCATCGTAGGGTGTACGTATTCTGACAGCAGACGAGTATTCGCGAATGGAACACTTAGCATGACGTAGTTTTCAAAACAGCCTTTGATTGACCAGCTCTATCCATTTCATCTTTTCTCTATTCTAATATTCACGATATATGTATCTCTCTGATGATGCTGTTGCTACGCTCTTCATTAGAGTTTAATGCTCAAGGTCATGGTTTTTCTCAGTGTCATGTTACTGTCTCTATTAGCTCATCAATAGAAATGGGGGACTGGGTATTCGAGTCTTGAATAACAGCATCGTAAAGTAGTGGATTTGTGCGAAATCGTGGACTTTTAAGTGAAAGAACACAGTTTTCTCCACGTAATCACATTCATCCCGACCAGAACCAAAATAAACTTTAATATGCGTCGTGTCAATTGGTTCTCGAGCGCTTTATATATTGACAGTGAGAAAATAGTGTTTTCCACCTCGATATTTTGCATGATAGTGTTAATTTAAGAACCCGATCACTCAGTGCCCCATCATTACCATGAACATACAACAAGATAGTGTGAATAATTACTTTCGTACGTATTTCAATTTGACACTCCTTACACGGTGATGACCGAATAGCAAGCGTCAGATTCGACATTCAATAATAATCGAAAATTTCTATCTCGTATGACAGCACCAATTCCGAATGTGTATGAAATAAAAATACTAAAAACTCTCAAGATAGTTTCCTACAAGAGAGTAGCGGTCAACAGTTTTCAATGATGTCAGCAAGACATGATGATATTTTTTATATAAATTACAACACATATAAGGGAAGTGGGAAGAGGTGCCGACATACTGACTGCGTCAAAGCCTAATTAGTGACCATTATTAATTATCCAAATGAATATCCAAGTGGTTTTCCCGAGTATGTCTCTCAATCACGCTTTGATTGTGACTGTTCATATTAACTCCATGCAGATTTAAAACACTTGATATTCAAACGAAACATAGCCCCAGAGAGTTTGCACGCCACGTCTGTGTACGATATTTATCTCACAATTTGTGACACTTTGAATGGAGGCGTTTGGTGGCATAGCCAAGTCGACAAGTTTCTGAAATTATATTCTCTGGCGTTGATTAGAATCGTAACAGTCTGTACATGATCTACCTCGCGTCGTCGTTCAATTTTCCTGATATTTCGTCTCAGTGATCTGTCTTAACGATGTACTGATATAATTGATTTCATCCATCCAATATATTCATGTCCCCTCCACTATAATCTGTTTTCTTCTGTACGTTCTCGCTGATGTTTGGTGTCAGCCCTCGGTGAGTGGATGGTAGCAAACCATTGCTGTTTGTTGTTCACATTCATAATTCATCCATAACATCGAGAGAAATTGGGAATCCATCCATCCCCACCAGAACCCAGGGCATCGACATGTTTACCTGAGCATAGATGATTCCACGGAACATTGTTGGAGAACGATTTCTCTCAATGCACTGTCTTCCCTGGGGGATGGTGTACCAACTGGCCTATATAATCCCAGCTGGCCGAACCGTAAATCTTTCAACATGTTTGGGATGTTTGATAGCTGACCAACTGGACAAACTGATTGTGAGTCACCTCGGAGCAAAGGCTTTCTCGGCAGTTTTTTTTACTCTTTTACTCTGATTGCACCCAATATAGTCAGGACGAAGTGGGTACAAACAAACAAGCAAACACACAGAGAGATATCCTTCACAAATATATCAAATCATCCTTTGTGGGGTGTGCTAGGTATAATCGTCAATTCCTCGTAACAACTAATACATCCACGCACGTTTACCACTCCAAGTAGGACCCACAATGTTCACCGTAAATTGACGTTTGACGTATGGGATTGTCATGTGTTTTTCATCATTGTTCAGTTTGGACAGCATCTCTGACAGATTGGGCGTAGTACTCTTTGAAGTTGATGATACATGTATCTGGACTCGTATAGGAATTGGACTGACTTGGGCTGATCTCGCATGTCTTTGTGAAACGTATGACATTTATGAGACAAAGTAGAAGTGGTATAATATATATTTTCTCATCGGAAATATTACCACATGTAGCAATGTAATGTAATATCACTTCAGGTGTTAGAAAATACCCAACTGTTTCCTATTCACAAGTGTTTATGTGTACTCTTGGGAGAGAGTATTTGCGCTTTCGTTTTTGCCCATGATGATTGTGTTAGAGCGTTCGCTTTCCGAGGTTGTCTGTTAATTAGTTATATGGATGCAAACGTCGACATTCAATCCTATGTGGATTTTCAGTCAAAGGAGGTGTTCGCTTTAGATGGATATTTTTCCCTTCAGAGTCGCTCTCTGTTGCTCTATTGTCTCGCTCCGAGCCGGTCGGTAATTGTGACGTAATGCTCAGGTATTCCCCAACTCTTTGTCAGACAGGCGAGGTCCGTCTAATGGGAAATTCTGGTTCATATTCTCATACGGTTACCATTAGTATTTTCATGAACGACCCAGATATTTACGAACAATAATCAGTTATATTAATATATAAACCCACTCGAAAACTGAAAAATAAAATAATCACTGCCAAAAGTTCAGCGAACAATAATTAAGGAAGTAACTGAAAAAAACCAAAAACATATTGGCACATGCATTACCACTTGGGAAAGTAAGCGTCACCACTTGTTGAGGGTCATTTCCTTAATAAAGGCCTTGATATAAGACAAGTTCAACCTTATAACTTTTCAATTCATAGTTACAACTTTCCGCTGCCCGAAGACGAAATTATATATGTGTAACAATTATTTTTTTGCTCTGCTGGATCATCAGAATATTCAAACACTGAACAAGTGGTCTGACTGTGTGTATGGAGTTGTTTGTGTGCAATTCTGTTCACGAATTATAAGAATATAAGGGATTATGTGCGTTAGGGGTTCGCTGTCTTTCATTTCACGTCACTTTTGCACTTTAAAGTCCAAACTGAAGATGGGAGAAAAAAGGAAAAAATGAAAATATTTTTTCAGGGATTTGGGGATTCGAACCAAAATGTTGCGTTTCTTTTAATCTGTAGTCCGACACTGTAACCATTCGGCCAAGCAGCTGTTTACAATTATGGGCTTGAGGAATCATGTGCTGAATGGCGGTGAACGGCACCCTTTCAGAGCATTACAAGCATTTTGACATATTTCAGTAATATGAAAATATGACACCTTTAACCAAAACGATTTTTCAGTATCATTTTGGATCAAACGCACCGCATTTCGATATGTAGGGCTCGTTTTGGTTAAAGGTGTCATATTTTATATATGAAGGGAATTCTCCTCAAGAATATCGCCAAAAATTGCAAAAACAAACAAATGCTTATTTTCTAATACTCGTAATATTTTTTTGACAAGTCTCTTCTCGCTGAAAATTGAGAATATGAAAATTCAGTATTTTCTCTCTCGAGCTAATAACTTTTCAAGTGAACGAGAGGAAATTATATTTTCGGTTTATAAACGCAACACACTAAGGAAAAAAATACGGTCAAACCGAACACCTCCTTTGTCGTATCGATATACTGTGTAGTTTTGGGGGATTCTGAAAATGTATCTAATATATTTTCCCCATTCTGATGAGCTTCTCTCCTCGGGAAAGATTTACACTAGTCTAAGTTATTTTAATCCACTTTTCGATAACGTTATCCTCTCGCCATATCAATACATTATTTTTTATTTATTTATTTTTTTATTTATTTTATTTTTATTTGATAATTTTACTCAGCTTTTCGACATACACATTCATACGTCACATTGAAGCATTATAAAGAACCTAAAAGAAAGCACAAAAAAACGTCAGAGCATACACATTTCCAGATATCCCATCAGTGCAATGCTAATTCCCTTCATATAAGCCATGAAGTTGAAGTAGGTGTCTACTTCCATGTATAATTAAGCTACGGATATATGGCAGTAATGGCATATGTAGCAAACAGCATTTTCAATAAATCCTTCTCTTAGCAATATGTGAAGTGAAGACCAATATTTGTTAAAAATTCTTCACTCACACTTTTGATATCTGATAAGTCTATCGGTCTCGTACATATATTTTAAACTTCTCATAATGTAGTCTAATTCGGAATTGTGTTAAGTGCTTTCATTTTGTAAATAAATTATTTTATACCAATTAATAAATAATCCAAAGATTTGTATTGAGATCCTGTTAATCCTAAGATCGGCAGAGAGTTTAATCATAATCCCGGCTGTTGCTAACCATTTTTGTATTTTCGTCCAAATTGCTTTTATTTTGTTACATTCCCAGAAAATAACATCAATACATTATAATGCACATGTTTACTTCACGACTCGTAAAACGCTACAAGTATGGCAATCAATATATAACTGTGGTACTATAGCAACGCAGTAATTATTAGTTAGTATGGGTTTAACTAACAGTGTGGGTTGGTAGTAATTTTAGAAAACATTTTGAAAAGAACATGAAGTTGCTGTTATGTATTATATGGTTTGACTGCTTAAATGTAAGCAACTTCAAGATATACAATTTAAAACACACACACACACACACACAGATAAACCGGACTGACAATAATAATTTACACTGTGATGGATATGTCTTCGGTACCAGTCTTCGTCTTGGGTGCCTAATTTAAAACAATTATTGATATAGTTTAATATTAAAATTCTTGGTTCCTGGGACTTTAGAGGATTAAAGTTGTATAAACTCTCGCCCCTTTAATTAGTATATAATAGTGGAGACCCCAATGTCTTGTACAAAACAATTTCAGGTGAGGAGATACAGCTTTTCAACGTGTCTTCTTCACATGTTAGCATATGGAACAATGGTCGACCACTTCCCCATTCGCTACTATTGGAAATCGCGTAAATTCACGTCACTTCGTCTTACATGAACTATAAAAGTATAGGGTATACCTCACTACAGAATAAAACAAAATGCTTTCCGTCTTCCATCGTATCACAGGGATTACATAGGCGATCATGACAGCCTTCTCGTTCTATTTGCAGCTTATAATCACTAATTCGAAGTTTGGACCATTTCTTATTTAAATTATAAATTCATTATATTGTGCTCTGTCTGAAACATGTTTTTAATACCATTATAAATCTTAAGTTTACCGGATTTGTGTAGTCTTCTTCGTAAAGTGGTAAATTTGATAGATAATTTTCTTTTATATACTGAATTGCGGGGAGGGGGGGGGGGGGGTTCTGCTTTATGAAATGCCTTCAGCTCTGTGAGTATATATTTAATGGAAACCGTAAATGCGTCCTGTTTTCTTTCACTTCCTCCATGAATACTTTATAGAGAAATGACCCTGGGCCAGAATTAATGATACCGAACGGGAATATCACACATATTATAATCGCAGGCCAAGTAATTGGTATCTGCCAAGCTCTCTCAGGAGAGCTATAGATATAAACTATTACACTATATCCTGGGTTTGCCTTACGTTTCTCTCTGCTATAATAATACGGTAGTATAATTCTTACATTGCAATTAATAAAGCTGCTTGTCTCCCCTTCCTTTTTTGGAGATATTGATTTATGACCGCATGCAGTGCGAAAAAATATTGTGTTGAAGCCATTTGGCACCAGAATTGTGTGGGAAATAACACAAATTGCGTTAGAATCAACACCAATTTGTGTTAACTCGGCAAAATTTATTATTGATATCTGGAGTTCAACACAAAACCATGATGTTGATAAAATCCATTTTAGCACAAAATTGTGTTAAAACAACACAAATTGCTCTCTCATTGCGTACTTTCGGTTTGATGACATGATTGTTACGCCACTAGTATGCTCATTTTGGTTATCTTTGTCTTAAGATACTTTACTAAGAAAGCATGCACGTTTTAGTCTCTAAAATAGATATCGATCTCCCCTACGTGAATACATGATTGTGTAGCAGCCGTCCGTACTGCTATGGCGATTGGAATGGAATGGTTATGCTGAATCCTATATGTAGGTTAAACTGTCAACTTCTCAACAGGGTTGTCGTACTGGTACTGATTTCTCACTCTCTATACCCTGATTCCGAGCCGGTTTTGCAACTCCTTCTACTCCTCTTCCTCTAGCTCCTCCTCTTCTTCCTCCACCTCCTCCTGGGCCTGGAACTGTAGCCCAAGGCTATCAATTTTTCCACTACCGCGTATAGTGTTTTCCTTCAGTTCATTTCACTAGATATCCTAAATGAACAACGCCCATACTGGGCATCGGGGTAGATCCGCTGAAGCTTCATGCCGCTTCTTGAGATTTAGAGAGATACCGGTACGCCTGTGGTCTTTAGATATACCGAGGTTCCTGGTTCAGACGTCTTGTTAATTTGGTTAAAGGTCAACCCAAACGGATTTTTTTTTGGTCTAAAAATCCTTAAAAATCATAGTTCATACTTCAGTTTGTATGAAAAAAATATTGAAAAAAATCTAATCTGATCAGAAACACACGTAATATGGGAGCAAAGTGGGCTTTTCCACACTTTCACAGCTGGGTTGATGACGTCACGCAGGGAAGTTGCCTGAGAAAAAACAGCGGATAACATGGAAAGCGAGTGCAGTCAGAGCTCCGGTTCAGATGTCGATTCGAGTGATATCAGCTGCTTAGATGGAAATATTTTTCGCCAAGAAGATGAAATAGACATAGAGGAGGATGATGACGGGCAAATTAACAGTTGTTTGCAGACCAACGGCGGAATTCAGCCCTATCAATTTGAGCCGTACGGCTCCGATTCTGACAGTGACCACTCTGACAACGTGGAACTCGACGACGACAGGATTCGGAGAGGTCGTTTGTTGAATACAGATTGGGATGCAACTTGACTGGAAACCTTATTATCGTCATCTATAAGACCAAATGTCCATATATTTCAAACTGTATTGAATGTAGAACGATTCTGTGATGTAAACAACGAGCACATCTGTGGTGTTATTGTTGTTACTGACCGAGGCAGCCTTTTCGAAGGGATAAACTCCGGGATTCGGCAAAATGGACAGTAAACTGTTGATAACTCTACTGATATACGTCCGATTTGAATTTTGTTTGTTTTCCCATAATCCACATGAAATACCAATTTCAGAATTATATAGTTTGATAAAAAAAACTTTGGACATTCATGGCGAAAAGTAAGCCGTGGTGAGTGGATCGGCATTCACATTTGCTCAATTTTCGACAAATTACCTCAATTAAATTGAAATCGAATGATATTCCCACAATCTCAAATGTCAAGGGATTATGAAATTATTATCACTTCTGTATCTACAGCTATTCACTCCAATTGGTGTTTTTTATTTATTTACTTATATATATATTTATGAAAGATCATTTTATTATTATTATTAAATAGTATATATGAAATAGAGACTCATCCAGTCTAACCTGTAGTGCTCAAGCAACAAATGCCACGCGAGAGCGAGCAGGGCATGTGCAGCCGTCTCCCTGCCCGAGGCCTCGCTTGCAGGCTAGGTGCGTTCAGCCGATGTCCGTGATAGATTCTCCTTGTCCGATTTCTTTGCCGTCACATTCTGATTGTTCTTACGTTTGATAGTTGGAATAGCTGTTCTCTTTAGTTTTGGTTTGTACCCGAATTCAACTGCTACGCTGTAGATGTCCTCGAATAATGTCTTTCTGTCAAAATGTGCCGAGCAAATTATACGAGTACTGGCTCGGGCCCTCTTTCCACACTCTCGTGTTGCGTACAAATTTCGTCCAATTTGCAGCGATTTTCTCGTCTTTAGTCCACAAATGAATACTAACACCGTCATCTGTAGTAAAACTGCAACCTCCCACTACACAACGTCGCGGCATATTTAACAAATGATGCCCCGATACTCCGAAAATCTCCAGAAATCAGCAGCTACTTACGACTGTGGTATACGGCTTTAACATAGGGAATACAAGACGGCTTCCCTCCGTGACGTCACAGCTGGAATTGACAGGAGAGCGATTTTCACCTTTCAAACGGCAATATCTCGCCAACCAGACTGCACAAAATTATGAAAAAAATATCATTATTTTCAGAATCGAAAGGACTATTTTTTTATATTTTTGAGCGTTTGGGATGACCTTTAAAATTAGACAATCCGGATTTCTTGTGTAATATATTCAGTGAACATTTTTGGCATCTGTGCCTGGTGAGATTTTGAGTTGATTTCTCGGAATTTCGCTGTTCGGGGCATTTTCTTCTGTTCAGTTGTCACCTGGCGTTAGCTCTAGGTGTGAGGCTCGCTTTGGGGGCTATTTGTAAACTTTACTACCTGTGTGTTGAGAGGCTCCTATTGGGGGCTATTTATGAAACTTTACTATAACTGTATGTTGAGAGGTTACCTCCGGGGACTATTTGTAAAACTTTTCTACTCGTGTGCTGAGACGCTTCTTTTGGGGGCTATTTATGAAACTTTACTACCTGTGCGTTGAGAAGTTCCTCATTATTCATTCATTTATATTATATCTTTTTGCAACATTATTTTTCAAATTAATATTTTGTTGGGCTTCGTTGTCGGGTTTTTGTTTTTTGTTTTGCTTTGTGAGGCTCTCTGGGGGAGATTTTTTTGTTCTCTAGTGCTAAGGCAAACAATGTGTTTGGGGGTCACTGAGCCTAAAACTATTAAGATTAGATGCCGCGGAGCCGATTGATATGTAGCGCCCTTTCTAAAAGTCTTTTGGACCAGGGCCGACTTTATTTCCTGGACTAGTGCACGTGTCAAATTGGAGCGATATGCAAAGTCTGTTTGGTATGGTGGCTGATAGCTGCCATCGCATTCGCGCCCTCGCGACCTGTAAAGGAGATGGTATTGTAAGGCGGGGGTTTTGCCCACAGCCAGCCGACTCATAGGAATGTACATTTCTTCTCTCCATCTGTCAATTACAATGCAATGTACAACTTGTCGTCGGCGGCAACTGTCAATCAACGGGCTGAATGTTACGATGAACCATGATATCTTCACATATGTTCGGTACCAAGGCGTTATTATTTCACCACGTTGCAGTCGATTTTACATGCACATACTAGAGAATAAATACACAATTTAGG
Organism: Hanleya hanleyi; assembly: GCA_036873755.1. Lineage (NCBI taxonomy): Eukaryota > Metazoa > Mollusca > Polyplacophora > Lepidopleurida > Hanleyidae > Hanleya > Hanleya hanleyi. The sequence goes on from JAVTVY010009039.1 coordinate 41,111, forward strand.
CGAATATATTGCCGTTGTACCAGGTAGCAACTGATCGTTCGATTTCAACGTTTGACTAGCCCGTATGTTCACACGGTATCGTGTCATCGGTAAACAATATTTATTTTACTTTTAATTGGTTCATACTGATAGCCTAAAATCTTATTTCAGATATACTGAATGCAATTGTTTTTACAAAAATTAGAAAGATTGAAACAACTTGTCGACGTCACACATGTTGCCCTCCTGGGATTCGAACTCGATAAAAAAAACAAGCGCTGGATGAGCGCAAAGACCTCCGTCGAGGCAACAGGGTCCGTAGCGTAATACATCACTGAATAACATACGGCCGGATGCCAAGCTCAATTTTGCATTTGTTGGACGTTAGCTTCATCAATGGTAATTAATCTGGGATTGAGGGTTCCTCACTATAGCATGTCCAGACAGGGATGTGAAAGTCACATTCCCAGCAAATAATTTTTGTTTGATTTGACGTGCTTGAAATATTGGGGTATGGAATAGAGTATATTGATGGAAAACCTGGAAAAGTGCTTGAGACATTAGGCCCCATCCCACCCCCACCTCCCCCTGAGAGGATCCCCTCACCCAAATCGACACGTTAGCGGCAGAAATGAGACACTGTGTGCCTAGTTGTTGTACCAACTTGCTTGTGATTTTGTGCTATAGGCCCAACACATCAACACTTCATATTTTGTATGTGTACAGTATAGCATCATCACTGATGAGAGAATGCTCTTCAAAACACACCTGATTTTACCGACACTTCGTTCTGATCTGTCTCAACATCATATGATGAGGATTCAATGCGCTCGGTATAATTTTGTATACTGGTGTTACAGGTCACCTTCGCCTTCACCTTACTGTATCAATGACCATGGACTTGTACATGTATCACATTCACATTGAATGGTGATGACTGATGAGAATATTGCCCCTATGGAACAAATGACTGAATTCCACGCAGCAAATAAAAAGTTCATGTTAATCATAAACAACATACAATTAGTAATACTATCAAATAATTATGTTTATACCTTGTCGACATCAATATATTACAGGTAATATCATGATTGAATCATGGTAACATATATTCATGGGTATTTTTGTCTACAATAAACTGAAGAAGACCCATGCTGTTTATTATATTATGTTTTAAAACTTCACTTGCTAATCTCGATTATGTTGCTTATTGTGAAAATAAATGAAGTTATGAAATCTAGTATGATTGTTCATTGATCTCAAATTAGAAATATCTTCAGCAGCTAAAGTTAAGTCAATCATAACAATATATAACGCCATGGTATTGTTGTAATATTACCCAGGTATTGATCTTTGAATAAGAATGTAATGAGATACATATACCTGTTCTTTGTGTTATTATGTATGCAGTTCATTCTGTATGTATTTTATACATGTACATGTAGCAGAATTGGAATTAAAATTTGAAATGAAGTCTGTTTCTAGAAGCTAAATCATTTTAGACACACATTCAAGTCCTTACCTGGTCAAGGGAGATAATTTTCACTTTTGATGATGTTTGTGAAGCATGCAGCAGGACTTCAACTTCCAAGGATATTATCCACACAATCCCATTCTACATGATATTTTTGCCATAGCACCGATAAACTAGGTCCCTTCATTTATGTGTTCTAGATCCAGGAGCTATTGGGAGCTGCAGGCTTTGTAAAAGTTAGATCCAATTATTCTCAGTGAAGCAATGAAATCCGGCATGGTTGTTTTAAGTTAGAATTTGGCATCCTTGGAAATGTCTGACCGATTCACACATGTATCACTCGGCAGGTGGTCATTACATGTGTAATGTTTATTTCCTTAGGAATCAACTGATATCCAATGGGGTGGAGGGCGAGCAAATCACTGGCTCTGAACTAGGTCATCAGTTAGTGTGTCCTCGAATAGGAACGATCGATGCCCATATGAGCGTGGGTGAGATGGGAAAGCATGTTTACGCCGTTTGCTCTTTGTGATACAACTCCAGCCATAAAGTTAGAAAATGTCATATGTATCTTTTAAAATTATTTCCTCGAATGAAACATAACAATCTACATCGAAGAGATGAATCAAATGATTTGAAACTTAATTTCATTGTGTAACAGTGAGAAGAAAATTAATTGTATAAACATTCCAAGCCTCATTGAACACAAGCCGCATCATATTTGATATGAATATAACGCGCGTACATTAGCTCGCTTGGACGTCGCTTAGTTAAATATGGACAGACACGCAAAAATCTCAAAATTTTCAAAAGCCACAAAAATGCCCTCAGCTTGTACAGAGTAAGTAAAAATACTTATGTACAACTTGATGTTTAGAAATGACTGTGTTGAGCGGTTCTATTCCCAACTTCTCTTTTATTCTATGTCATAGAGGACAGGGTTTGGTAGATAATTAAAAACTGTATTAACTCGGCTTCACATTTTAGAGAATGACTTTAATTGAGCCTAAGATGAAAGAGAAATACACTTATAAAAAAATCTATTTAAAAAAATATCTGTATATATGTTTGTATTAATTTCCATAATTTATTGAAAAAAACTATACGTAGACTTCGACCACCGAATATAACACAGGCCAGGCAACTGTGAGAACCAGTGAAAGATACCCATCGAGATGAGCGGATTTGCAGATAAACAACAACAACAAAATTGCACTTTGTGCCTCACGAGGCCCTTCTCCATAGAGTGCATGCCAGTTATTTTTCTAGACTACAACAACAACAGTTTTTGCCTGTATCACAGTCCGAGCTTCCGATTACCCTTCAACCTTACCCAGACGACGGATAATTTTTGACAGATTGTCTGGCTAGGTTGTTGATCGGATTCACAGATAACGATTGAAGCATGGGAAGATATATTTTTCCAGTCGCTATCTCCCCCCCTCCCCCCCCAACTCAAAAAAAGAAAAGAAAAAGCCGGGAGAGTTCTTCGGAGTTTTACGTTTTTGACCTCTGACTTTGAATTTGACTTCTCACTTCCGACTCGCATCCTGGTGAATGACACTCGTCCTTTATCTTTTTGCCGATTCAGAGATTCTCGTCGAAGTTTCCAATTATACTATCCGGAATGCGAGTTTTTCTTTCGTGAAAATTTACTTTTTATGAAAGCGCAGGTTTGTCTTCGTCGCATACCGGCCATCTGTACCAGCGCAAAGCTATAAGTACACGCGCGAATTTAGTACCCTCGAATTAAGAGACCCGGTGGAAGCGCTGCAAAGGATAAACACCTTTTGTGACGTAAGCATTCAATTGTGTCCAGGAACTTTTCAAAATTTCGTCGGGAACCATAGCAATCCCTATTGGAAATCACAAGAGTCGTGGGTTCCCCATATGACAATTATTTGGCGGGAGATATCACGTTGCGCTCCTAGACCTCCGTCTGATCGACGGAGGTAAAAATCTCAAGGCGCTCGTGATCCAACGTTCGTATCCACTACACCACGACATACGAACAACTGTAACAGGCTATTTTGTGACTTTAATCTACTTACGAAAACTTCAAACGTTATGAATCATAACTTTTCATTTTTTAGTATGAAGGACTCCTTGGACCAAAAAGATCTTCCAGCAGTGGGGATATAATGTTACTACACAACACCAGGTTAAATGGCGTTTTGGTCCAAGGGGTCCTTCGCGTCTAAATGCGTGTCTGAAGGACTCGATTTAGACCCTTTTTTCACGAAATAGCACAAGCTGTGGATTTCAGTTTCATATGATAACTATAATCATAACGCAATCGCGCTAAAAGTTTCACATATTGTGTACTTATATTTTCTCTTGCCGTTACATTAAAACCTGAGTATTTTTAGGACATTTCATTTTTTCGATTTCAATCGCACCACGTATAGGCCAAAATCCCGCCTTATCGTACCATCACCTTTGCAAAAATTGTAGGGGCGCGAGTGGCTCAATACTGCCATGTTCGCGCATTCGCGGGGTCGCGATTGCGAGAATGCGCGAACACGCGAACGAGCACCGTTCGCGCGCGACTGGTGCTCGTTCGCGTGTTCGCGTGATCTCGCAATCGCGACCCCGCGAACGCGCGAACGGTACCGTTCGCGTGTTCGCGTGTCGCGCGATCGCGCCCTTCAAGAGGGCGCGATTGCGCGAACACGCGAACACGCGAACGGTACCGTTCGCGCGCGACTGGTGCTCGTTCGCGTGTTCGCGTGTTCTCGCAATCGCGCCCTCTTGAAGGGCGCGATCGCGCGACACGCGAACACGCGAACGGTACCGTTCGCGCATTCGCGGGGTCGCGATTGCGAGAACACGCGAAAACGCGAACGAGCACCAGTCGCGCGCGAACGGTACCATTCGCGTGTTCGCGTGTTCGCGCAATCGCGCCCTCTTGAAGGGCGCGATCGCGCGACACGCGAACGGTACCATTCGCGCCTTCGCGCCTTCCAGTTCAAAAAGTGTTTGCGCATGTTCAGGGACCATCTCAAAACAGAACAATTGAAATTGTTTGTTTTATTACATTGGGATTAGATTGATAGCCTATATTCTGATCAATAATCAGACGTGTAGTTTTGCTTACTGTATGTAGGCCTATCATATATATGAAATTGTAGTTTTATACACATTGTTTGGTCCGTGTAAGGTCCGTGTAACCTTGCACAATTCAATTTTCGTTTTTCGTTTTTGGTTTCTCAAAATCAAAAATTGAAATTTGACCGTCAATTTTCAATTTTCGTTTTTTGTTTCTGTAATCTCAAAATCAAAAATTGAAATTTGACCGTCAATTTTCAATTTTTGATTCTGGGATTACAAAAACAAAAAACGAAAATTGATATTTGACAGTCAATTTATAATTTTCGTTTTTCGTTTTGCTTGACGCAAAAATGAAAATCAAATATTGAAAATTGCCTCGGCTTGTCCGTTTTTCGTTTTTTGATTTTAACTTTGACGTATCAATGTTAAGTTCGCACGTGGACGGGTTATGATGTCACTTCCGGTATGACGAGTAGAATAGAAACCACAGGTGTGGAGCGTGAGAGGCATGTGGCCCACCAGGCCATCCTCGGGAGCCAGTGTATTGATCGATTTGTTAGGGTATCTATGCATTGCCATGGTTAGTTGCTCACGGTAGTTCTGGATAAAACAAAGATCAAGGGGTATCCTCTAAATCAAATCAATTATTGAACAGGCTCAGCAAGCTCATTACGCCAAACCACTGGCTGCAATGTTTGAGATGTGACATCGCTGGCATAACTTTGATGTCAGGCTGAAATCGTCATCGAGAGTCAAGGCTTGGGATACCGACATGCTAATTTGAAATAACCTCGGGGAATGAAATGTTCGAGATTGAGGCAAGGAATCAAAAACTCACTCGAATCACCAAAAATGTCCGGGTAAACCCTGTGAGAGGATTCACGATTTACCTGGACTTGTGAAGATGCACCAGACAGGTCTGGATAGGTGGCATCCCGCAGTTGTCATTGGTTATTGGCATTGAGGCCTGAGCCAATCAGGACGCAGTCTTAGATTTTCTCATTTCTAAAAATAGATGTTTAGAGCGCTACAAAAGCGAACAGCATTCCTGCACACAACCGCTATTTGTTACTGATTTGAAATATAGTATTCATAAAGATACTAACAAAGATTTAATACCAATAAGAGTAAGCATCGCGTTGATGGGCCGCGAAATCCGTATATGGCCAGCGTTCCGTAACCCACCATTTCAAACAAGCACACAAACGTCACGTTTGATGCCAGACGTCTGACTGCTTCAACGCTTCAGGTCCAATCTTCATTCTCTATTTTTGGGTCCTGGATCGTTGGAGCGTTCACATGCCCGTCAACTTTCAGCCTCAAAACGCTTCAACGCTTTAAGTGCGGGTGTCAAAAGCTTCAACGCATCGACGCGGAAAGTTCCTTTTGGGGTTATGATTAGGGTACCCACGTATTTAATATTTTACCCTACTTTAATGAAACTCATATGTGTATCAACAGTGTTGTTCTCCATATAATGCTTCACACCTACTGCACGAATGCCTACTCACTTCTGGACATGCGCAGTTGGCCCATTATAATCTAGCTCGAATGCCTGGCTCCAGGGATCTATAGTGTGGTGACATTCCCATATCTTTCCATATTGTGCTCCACACCTGCCTAAACAATCCGATTTGCGCTTTCCATACTACTCCGCGGACCGAAAGTGACATCATAAGCCTTGCGCGTGCGCAGTTAACATTGATGCGTCAACGTTAAAATCAAAAACCGAAAAACGGACAAGTCGAGGCAATTTTCAGTATTTGATTTTCATTTTTGCGCGAAGTAAAACGAAAAACGAAAATTGAAAATTGACGGTCGAATTTCAATTTTTGATTTTGAGAAACCAAAAACAAAAAACGAAAATTGACGGTCAAATTTCAATTTTTGATTTTGAGATTACAGAAACAAAAAACGAAAATTGAAAATTGACGGTCAAATTTAAATTTTTGATTTTAAAATCACAAAAACAAAAAACGAAAATTGACGGTCAAATTTCAATTTTTGATTTTGAGATTACAGAAACAAAAAACGAAAATTGACGGTCAAATTTCAATTTTTGATTTTGAGAAACCAAAAACGAAAAACGAAAATTGAATTGTGCAAGGTTACACGGACCTTAACGTAACACAATAATCTAATTTTGTAGTTCCAAGATTCAATACACATAGTCTGCTTGAGATGGTCCCTAGGCATAATTTCCGCACATGCGCAAACACTGAACCGGAAGGCCCGAACGCGCGAATGGTGCTCGTTCGCGTGTTCGCGCGATCTCGCAATCTCGACCCCGCGATCGCGCGACACGCGAACACGCGAACGGTACCGTTCGCGCATTCGCGGGGTCGCTATTTTTTTTGCTAATCGGACCATCCGTTTCCTCAGAATTTATAGGCGACTGTCTAGATTCCTTACATGCCCATTTCAAATGTCTCGCCTCACCACACACCCGGCATTTACATTTAAATGGACGATCCCATTCATGTGATTATCTTCTCCACATATGTAACATCTCTTAATCTGACCTTAAACTAAATAGGAAGCTTAAAACCTCGGAAAAAGTGGTTTTGATGCCAGATATCCACACCCTCCTAACCCCAGTTTTCAAATTTCTGCCAAAAGTATAGTACTCGTCATGAGTAGGTCATGAATGTTAAGTATAGTACTCGTCATGAGTAGGTCATGAATGTTAAGTATAGTACTCGTCATGAGTAGGTCATGAATGTTAAGTATAGTACTCGTCATGAGTAGGTCATGAATGTTAAGTATAGTACTCGTCATGAGTAGGTCATGAATGTTAAGTATAGTACTCGTCATGAGTAGGTCATGAATGTTAAGTATAGTACTCGTCATGAGTAGGTCATGAATGTTAAGTATAGTACTCGTCATGAGTAGGTCATGAATGTTAAGTATAGTACTCGTCATGAGTAGGTCATGAATGTTAAGAACTTCACCATATTTCTCAAATACCTGAAAAATGTCAATGTTTGAAATCTCAACAGGGCATTTTATTTTGACAAGTACTTACTTGGGTTCAATTTCCTCGAAACGACCATGCTGATTGTGAATATCTAAAATACCGTATGAGAGAAGAACATCGTTGGGCCATTAATTTAGAACCGTCATAATCCAACCTATGGTGGCTGATAGCTGCCATCGCATTCGCGCCCTCGCGACCTGTAAATTTGCAAAAATTGTAGGGGCGCGAGTGGTTCAATACTGCCATGTTCGCGCATTCGCGGGGTCGCGATTGCGAGAATGCGCGAACACGCGAACGAGCACCGTTCGTGCGCGACTGGTGCTCGTTCGCGCGCGAATGGTACCGTTAGCGTGTGCGCTATCAT
>JAVTVY010009041.1:0-47790 GCA_036873755.1 Hanleya hanleyi
CGCCATCTTAAACCCACCACCCCCCCACCCACCCATCCACCACAGCCGCCATCTTAACCCCACCACCCACCCATCCACCACAGCCGCCATCTTAAACCCACCACCCACCCATCCACCACAGCCGCCATCTTAAACCCACCACCCACCCATCCACCACAGCCGCCATCTTAAACCCACCACCCACCCATCCACCACAGCCGCCATCTTAAACCCACCACCCACCCATCCACCACAGCCGCCATCTTAAACCCACCACCCACCCATCCACCACAGCTGCCATCTTAAACCCACCACCCACCCAACCACAGCCGCCATCCTAAACCCACCACCCACCCATCCACCACACATGACCCCATGTGACACAATACTCGCTTCTGATTGGCTGGCGCGTGACGTCACAGAGGTCATATGCAAATTTCTGAGGTCAAGTGACATTCAAATACTCTTTGTATACTACTCCCATGTGGTAGAATATATGATATATGTGGGTTTGGCAGCACTATATCCCAACAGCATATATGTATTCCAATGGGTACTAACTGGCCCTCCATTTTGACAGACTAATATCTGTCTTTTGGACATGAACACTAACACGACCATATCCCGGATTTATTAAAGAGTGATCAGTTTGCAAACGCTATATAGATGATCTCTTCGCTTTGGAAGTCCTTGTATAGGGGACACGCCGTGATGGATATATATTCACCTCCACAGGATATTAAAGAAACATAATACAGTGTCCAAAGTTTTAGTAGTAGTATAAAAGGAGAGTAACCAATTATTACAGAAATTACGCATGTATAGCTCATACAAATAGTATACAATCGTGCAATAGCTTGTGTCGCGATGTCATCTTCGAAGACAATATGCTGAAATTATTTTGTGTGTTCTGATCGTCTTGAGTTATCTTACAAAATCACTCTATATGAAACCGGTGATATCAGTAAGCATGCTGCGATTGAACTGGAGTTGATACTGGAACGAAATATACTCTCATCCATTATAAACTACGCTCATGGATCTCTCTGGACTGACATTGATCTTCTATCAATCGTGCACGTCCGGTGTCTCCATTTTATACGCTCACCAAAAACGCAAACGTATTATATAATGGCGACCCTCGGACGTCCGTTGGGGCGCCCATGTCTGTGTCAGTTTTCTTTCCACAATTTGTGTGAGAGAGGATACATAAGGGAGTACAGATGTGTTGCGTACCGAAATTAAGGTCGAGGAAAATGAAAAGGTGATTGTCACAAAAAGCTATGCCTTTTTGACTATCTTCCATGTCTTCAGGGACCCCACTTTAATACTATCCTAAGCACATTGTTTTACGACAGATAGAGTCACACATTTAACTGTGTGTACCTGTACATTTTGTCCTTTGTCTGGGTACCTGTATTTCAGATTTACATTCATTTTAAATTGGTGATATATGTAAGAGGTGAGAAAACCTAACGACGTCTGGGGATTATAAAGCAACCAAAGTCTCCCTCGGCATCTCACATCCAGACTAGAATACATAGGGCTCTAAGACGTAGCCTTGATATCTCAGCTGTGCTTTTATTGCAGCTGTTCATGTGACCCCTAGCACCGGCTTAAGCGGAATTAGATACGCTAGCTCGAGAGCTGTGATGACAGATCAGCTCAATTAACTAACTCATCTGATGTTAACGGGTGAGCATTGAGGGTGTCTGTGTCTGTCTGTGGTAAACGCCATCACATGGGGTAAACATGGCAAATGCAAGATTACCCTGAAAACTAACCGGTGATGCCCAAATGACGTGCGATAAATATGCCACAAATACGATAAACCTGCATATTTTGTCGAACGACATGCACAGAGGGGATTAACAATCTTACCATATAAAAATAATTGTAACATATGTAAGCGGTGGGGAAAATTGGCGATGTCTGACGAATAAAAGCCACTTTGACCATAAGTCACTATGACCATAAGTTAATATGACCATACGTCACTTTACCAGACCCAAAATATATGCTGGCAAATTTTACCGCTTACAATGATGGCAATGAGCGCCAGATGGTTATTTGAATTGTTGTCCATCTACATTACCTGCAGTGATCCCAACACTGTCCTGATGCAGTTTCATGGTATATCGAACAAAACTGTGACCAATTGTGCCGAACAATTAAAGAAGCAAACTCAAATTATAGTGAGATACGCTCAAAATGGGGGATATAACGAGATAATATCACGAGATTTCAGTTACTACTTGGGGGTAATGGAATACAGCTGTACTGTTCACGCTCTATGTGAGGTGACGCAACTGACATAATTATCATTGTTATACTCGGCTTATTTTTGTCCACATCTTCACTTTTTCAGACTAATTATTCTGAAAATTTCAGAAAATAGTGGATTTTCACTCTTATTTTTGTTTAGAGAAAACAATTAATCTTCTGTCTAGTTCATTCTTGATGTTTGGAAACATTAAAATAATTCAAATCATGTAGGGCGTTCTACTGAAGGTAGAGGCCAAATTGAAACATTGATATCTTCCCTCTGACGTCACTCACGAACTACTTTGCAGCTAACATAATTGCATGGCCTACGACTGCAAGCGAAAGTTGAAAACATGCTTGTCACAAGCTTTTACAGCAGAAACTGGAGGTAGATTAGGTCGGAAGCTTCGCGCTATACGAAGGATATTGTATACCAGCGTCTCCGGTCGAGGTTTATTGCTCCATGTTATTAAAGGCCTTACGACGCTGAAGTCTTGGTGTCGAGTTGCGGATGGATTTAATCTTGGCGCTCGGTGTTAAATGAAGTTCTTCTTACTTCGAAGCCTGTGGACTGAGTCATGCCGAGGTAAGCTTTCCTGTAGAGTCATATGGTTGCTTTTCAGTCGCCAGACGTCGTCAACTTTTCCACCTCTTGCATTACAACACATATAAGGGAATAATATCGCTCCAATTTATTACCTGTACATGGCATGATTCTGCTGGTGGACTGTTGTACATGTCACTCGACAAATATGTGTAGGTTTATTGTTTTGGTGGAAAATTTAAACCGTATGACGTCGGGCATTACAGTTTAGCTTCTCTCGGTATTCTTGCATACACCAGTTTTACCCCATGTTGAGACGTTTATTTCCCCAGACGTCCAAGATGCTCATCCATTAACATCAGATTAGTATTACCCACTGTACATGGGTTCATACGGCCCCTAGCCCTCGGTTATGCGGAATTGGACAAAAGTTAGGAAGCGTAACGCCATAGATCTTGCACGCTACACTCGTATTTTGTAATCAGCATTCGATATGTTTCGCCAAATTTGAGAAAATTTGAGGGGAGAGGCTTGGTGGTAAGCCCGGTCTTTTCTACAATAATGTTTTGTGACGCTGATTAAAATCGTCACATTTCACACAGGATCTAGGAAATACTACTAGGCGAGATATGTATATGCCATATGCAGGCATAGACTTAGGAAAGAGGCAATCGGAGAATACATAGTACCGGTACATGTTTCTTAGTTCTATGTCAAAGTCTGTGTACCTGACAAAAAACCCACAGTTTCTACATGTACAAGTTTCTGATTACACTATCATGAAGTCAGAAAACTATACAGAAAACAAGAACAAATTGTTCGATGAAGGCTGAAGTTACGACCTTAAATCACGGAACAACTCTGGAAACCAGGATAAAATTTTTTTTTTAGACGTAGTCCATATTTTACGGCAATAGAACATAACTATTTTGTGAAGATTTATTCACATTTACCCTCCCTGAAATACTTCCCACTTCGGTAGAAAACTCCAATGAAAACTCGAGGAGCTAGCATCAAATGTTCGCGTCTGACAGATGTCAAGATTCAACCCTACCATGATTACAGAACTTGCACATGTGAAACTTCTTTATTTTGACAATTTCCTACGTTTAGTTCATCCTTGACATCGCTAGACATTTCACCCTTTACTTCATTCCCCATGGATCATTCGACAATAGAGCTACGGAACAGATGTAGGTGGGAAATATAAGGTCAACTCTCACTGTGCGTGGTCACGCGCATGTCTCTACAGGGCTGGTTCTAGCTGTCATCCCTATTCAGTCTTTTGGAAAGATTAACTGACCACGTGATGGCCAAACAGGTAATCGCAAACCCATATTTTTCGGCATAAAGAATGCAATGGAGGGTTCCCGAAGAGTCTATGATATGTATCCATCATATAGTCGAATTGGACGCGTTCACCTTTACCAGGAAATGGCCCAGATGTTTTAGTAATGGCACTGTTCAACGCACGCATCGCAACAACAACAACAACAACTACAACAACGTGAGTGCAGATCTTTCGTCCGTTTCGCAGATTGTTGTTCATCTCATTTTTTTTCTGAAACTAAATTTTGTTGCAGAAAACTCAATTTTTTGAGCGAAAAATAAAATACCCAATTTCACTAAAAGTGTAAAAACTCAATAGTTAACCCGATGAAAAACTCTCAAGAATAACCCCTGGTCAGTTTAGCTATGATCTGATCTTTGACTGAAGTCGAGTATTTGGAGAGTAGGCGTTACAAATCTCGTTTCGCTCTCGATGTACAATTTCCGGTTCTGAGTTTATGAAGACCCCAATTTTCAATAGTCTCAACAGATCTGTATCGAAGCAACACCAATAGTATTCACATTTTTCTCGTCTTCTGAACTTGATCGGATCGTGTCCAATGCATTGTATTCTGAGGGATCCCTGCCCCCCTAAATACAATATATTTCACAAACTTTTTTTTGATATGGGTGGAAAGTGGGACTGTATCCGTAGCCAATTCCCACGAGCATAGTCTGGGACTGGAAACAAAACTCACATGATCAAATCTTACCACTGGACTCATCGTGACCCTAAGCTAAACTAAACATTCATATTTTCAAACATATAGAGCTAAAAAATAGTTTGTTTTTGGTGGATTCAACAAAGGTTCCTGTATATTTTGACTTTACAATGAAACTGCAAATGTGTTTATAATCGCAAAACCTATGTGCATGAGAATTGCTTAGCTTGTTAAAATAATCTATTTCTTAATTTTAAATAAAAGTTCACTTATTTAATCATACGGTTATAAAGCCTTACATCAAAGAATTGACAACAACCACTTTGTTTCATCAAATTCAACCAGCTGACATGAATATTGGCAAGCTGTTTGAGCTAGGTGACGCAAAAGCAAATAGAATATAAACGGAAGAAAGGCCCTGTGGGTAGATATGGGTGGAAAACCAACAATTTGAAAAGATTTCCATACTTAATATCAGATGATAAGGAAAAAGAATTAGTTCTATATAAGCTTATTCACGAGGACCAGGGGGATGTATTCCGGGCAAGTCTAGAGGGCATTTAAAAGTATAACAATGTACAGTCAATGGGGGAGTTCCGAATCACTTTTTACATCCAGACTGCTAGCGCTCGTTCTGTTACGATTTGAGAGCGATTGTTGGTCTTATATTCTAGGGAAAGCTGTCGTCGACAATTGTATGCGAGAATTTCTTCAATCGAGCTTGTCATTCGATGAGAAAAGGGCTTCTGTCTGAGTGCACCAACGCGGGCAGTTGCGAATCATTTTGGTGAGGTGCGGATCACGTCATCTAGCGGCCGTTACAGGCACTGAGAATGGAATTTTTATCAGTCCAGGGGTCATCTTCCTAATCAACCATAGGCCGGTGAGGCCCTGGAGAACATTTCAATGTTGCATTCGTCCCACCCTGTGAGCGATTTATTAACTGATGCAATCCAGACACCTATGACCGTTGTCGAAAAGGCTCTGAACACGAATTCCAGCATGACGGAATCACGGTTTGGAAGGTTCTTTCAAAGTTTGAAAGACTCGTTACTGAGAATGCATTCTCTATAAACAGACTTTCTACGTCTTATCGCTTAGTTACTGCTGTCAAGTTTTATATAAAGTATAATATTCTCCGAAATATTACAGATTTTCTCGTGATATAATCTATGTAAATCATTGTGACGGAATCACAGTGGAAGTCTTCCATTTTGACTAATGTTGATTACCTACATTTTTGGCTGCTCTGCTTCGATCTGATTATTCCGATATGCCATCTCTTACTTACAAACGGTATCTGAGGATGATAGAACTTTTTTTTCTCGTGAGAAAAGAGTGATTGGGTCATCACAAGGGTCAAATCTAATCCGTGACGGAATCACAAACAAGCGTGACGGAATTACGAGTGTGCATTTTAAATCTTCTCGTTACAAAAGCTTCATTAATTACACATTTTCTAAAAATAAATAAGATGAATTTATCACTTCTAATTATAAAAATTATTTACTTTGTCCAGTATGTATACAGTTCTTGTCAAATGCATATATGTGAGATTGAAGTCTTATTAAAAAAATCTTTACAATGCGACGGAGTGACCAGTCGGTCTTAAAGGCGGTTGGCTGTTGTTGTCGTAGTTCTGAGACCGTTCATTATTAACAAATTTCAAGTTATAAACCACGCGTATTTCGTTGATTCGGAATTGACCTCTCTACAGCGGCATTATTTAACAATGCCGGTCAGTTAACCTTTATCGCAAATCATTAGATATTTTGTTTGACAATGAATATGATTCTATCACTCAAATAAATACTGAAATTGCCGCTTAAACCCACCTTATTTCGCGTAGCTTCGACAACGGAAAAATCGCATGTGTTTTTCGACCTGGTGTCAATTCGTCATTGTAAAGTACCGGAAGTATTATGTTGCCCACTTGACCGGTGAAGAAACAATGCAGGTCAGCTGCTTGACATTCATTTGAGTCCACAGAAACAGACATTCAAATAAACCAAAAATGATTTATACAGATTATTTATTTGAAGGAATATCAGGCATTAAATAGGAAAGTGATCCGCAACTCCCCCTGATTCGGAACTCACAAAACCACTGTAGTGTAGAATTTAAAATAACTTAAGGTGCCTATCGGGTATGGCAAAAATAATAATCAGCGAGTCGTCCGAAACGCTCCATGTATAGCACATGGGTGATGCATATTTGAGAAATGCCATTAATAGTATCTGTGTTCAAGAAAACTGATCGTAGATATATTAATGTCGGATGCCATAAAGCATTCTTTAGCTCTACTACATACAAGAGATATCATTCATGGGATGTTTCTTTGTTTATAGAGTTGATTGAATTTCTCATTAATAATATCTATGTGAAATTTGGCAACACAATATATCAGCAGCATATAGGTATTCCAATGGGTACTAATTGTGCGCCCCTGTTGGCTGACCTATATCTGTTCTCTTATGAATATGACTATATGCAGGCGCTTTCTAAAACCGATCCATTCAAAGCCCGTTCCTTCCCATTCACCAAACGCTTTATTGACGATGTTCTCGCTGTGGATAATCGCTATATAAATGACACAGTGAAGGATATATATCCACCTTCACTGGATTTGAAGGAAACTACAGATAACCCTACAGGCACATCATATTTAGACCTATATCTCTATAAAAATGAAGCGGGCCTTCTCTCTCGTCGACTGTATGACAAAAGAGATGATTACAATTTCGACATCGTAAACTATCCCTTTCTGGACAGTAATATTCCAGTGGGACCTGCATATGGCGTATACATATCACGCCCAGTAGCATTTGCTAGATCCTGTATTAAATGTGACGATTTTAATCAACGTCACAAAACATTGTTGCAGAAACTTATAAAACAGGGCTACACCACCAAGCGCATCCACTCAAAGTTTCTAGCAAAATACGAGCGTAGCGTGCAAGATCTATGGCGTTACGTTTCGTAACTTGTGTCTAATTCCGCTTAACCCGGGGCAAGGGACCGTATGAACCCATGTACTTCAAGATCCTCATGGTACTCATATGAACAGTCACAATCAAAGCGTGAATGAGATACATCATTCTTTAGATGACGACTTTACAACGAATATTATGTATTAAGAATACTGATCAGCGATACGGATTTGATATTTTTGGAACATCATGATGTCTTGGCGGCATCATTGAAAACTGTTGACCGCTTTTCTCTTGCAGGAAACAAGCCTATGTTTATGTATACTATGATTGTCTTTTTGAATTTGGTGCTAATACTGTTATATGGAATATGGTATAGGTGGACGCGGATGTTCTCTAATGGACGACGGCTGAATTATGAATGACAGACCAGACGCTTGTAAGCGACAAAATTTCACATCATTTTTGCAAAGACAGGTCCTTTGCCTGGAAGTAATTGCGTTCTAAACTTAAACCCAAATCTATAGCAGATACTTTGAACGAAACCTTATTTCATCAATAGCGGATTACAACAACCTAATTTCGTTAATGACTAGAAGCATTGCGCAAAAGGACGCTTTTTTGGATTACACATGGTTGTAGAGAGTGGTCCCCAAGTAGTGGAAAGATGCGCTGGTTTAAAGTTTTTCAGCTACGAGCAAATATTTCCCAGTCGTAAGTAATAAAAAGGGGTTATTGATAGGGCAGGAAGTGCTGTTAAAATATTGTTGATGCACTAAACAATACGAATGATGTGGTTCAGTTTAAATGTAGCAAAATATTGATTGACTGGAACCGTGTCCGCATTTACACTGGGGTCACTGCGGGAAATATATATGAAGAACTTTAACAGCACCCATCAGGAAACAAAACTTTATGAAAACTTCTGCGTGCAACTCATTCAATCGTATTTATAGCCCAATCGGTCTGAGCGATAGTACACATTACTCATCAATAATGACAGAGTTATATAATATCATGACTTGTTTATGTCATTCAATCGTGTGGCGTCACGTGGGGATCATATCCAAATGTCAACTGAAAAAATACTCCCTCCCAAAAAAGAGATATACGTACTTAAATTGCTATATATCTCTTAACACTGATCCCATCTATCTAAAAATCATTATTTATTGTTCAGCGCTACGTAGCGCAGTTTCTAATACATAACGTCGTAGTTGTATTCGAATCCTACGGAACAAGTGGGTGCATAATAAACTCAAATGCTATTTGAACAAAAAAAATCAACCAATTGAAAAAGGGGGTATGTGTGAATAAATTGACATATCTTTCTTATTAACCCTAAGTGTCTGAAATTTATTATATTGTATTTAGTATATATGCCAGAGTTTTATACAATCAGGATTTGGTTTTGTACCTCAATGTATGACATCATTCAGGTGCCGTATCCAAATATCAAGTTGAAATTTTTGGGGGTTCGTGTACTTCTAATGGCCGTAATTCACTTATGAAATCATCCAATCATTCTGAACATTATCAAATACAGTTCAGCATTTTGCGTAGTGTTTATTATTATCAGGGGTGTATTTATATCTCAGTTGTATGTATGTGATATTCACGTGTCAGTTAAACAAAAAATGAACCCTCTGAAACACTGGTGTATATGTAATTAAAGATATATATCCCCTTAAATACTGTCTAATCTGTCTAAACTTCATTTCCGACTACTCCGCACTATTGACAGAGTAACGTCGTGTCAGCATTTGGTATTTTTATCATTTCAACCGATGACAACAAATAGTGGCCTTATCAGAATTACTGATAGAAATAAAACGCTCCCTCCCGCAAAGACGATATGGATATAATTAATGGTTATTGATTCAATGTGTCTAAACATTAACTAATATTCAGAATTGGACTTCCGGTTCCGGCTTCGAGAAGAGCGGACATGTTTTAGCTCGTGCTCCGGTGCACTGCAAATTTTGGCCGTCTTTGGGAAAATGTGACACGTGAATGCCTCCTAAAAAGACTAAAAGGATAGTTAGAGAACCAAAGCAGCCTGCGCTGACATATTTTTTAAGAAGTTCGAGAGATGAGATAGGTGGAAACGAACTTTTGAGTGACGAAAACGTGGACCGACGAAAAATGGCCTCCAAGCCAGTTTCGGGCAAGGAGGAAGACGCGAGTTCAGGAAATGCAGAGTTAAAGAGCCTAATGGAAGGTCTAGAAACCAGGCTGAAAACGTATAATGACGAGGTGAAAACTGAAATCCTTGGAGAAATAAAACAAGTTAAGCAGATAGTGGGTGGACTAGAAAAGGCGGTAGCCAAGCATGAAAAAACTCTAGATTTCCAAGATGGCGAACTGAAGAAAATGAAAGCCGATTTCGAGCTGTTGCAGGGAGAAGTCCAGAACGAAGTGGCAACTATAAAACAAGAAAAAAATGAAATGCTCGAAGAATTAAAAGTAGTTAGGCAAATGGTGGCAGATTTGCGAAATACAAACGGAGAGCTTGAAAAAAGCCTTGATTTCCAAACAAATGAACTCATTAAAACTAAAAGGGAAGAACAACAGAAACTGGCTGAGCTGAGAAATGAAATAACCATGGTCAGAGATGATCTAACGAGGACCCAAATTCATGATAGGAAGAGGAACATTTTGATATATGGTATACCACTGGAGGGAAATGCCTTCACAGAAGACACTGAAACCGTCCTCCGAAAAACTTTGAAAAATTACCTGAAAATCCCAGAGGAAAAAATTAAGGAAATGGTACTTATAGCCTGCCACCGGCTACAATCCAGACCTACAGACACTGCCCCTCCTGCTATTATGGTGGTGGTACAAACCTACGCAGATCGAGAGCTCATCTTCAAGTCGGCCGTCAACATTCCGAGGGATGCCCGTGTGTCCGTGAGACAAGACTTGCCAGCACATTTGAAGGCCCAAAGGAGAACAATGGCGAGAGACGCATATACTTTGAGGAAGGAAAAAAGCCTACAAACTCGTATTAAACTCTACGACACTGTGTTGAAGTTAGAGACCCGGAAGGAGGCACAGGACAAATGGAGTGAATACAGACCAAGTTGAAAAGTGCATTATGGTACTGACTAGGGGCAAAAGCCCCCGCCAAACGTTTGTAAACAAGGTTTTTTTTTTTTTTTTTTTTTCTTCCTTTTGCTTTTTCGGTGATGGAAAAAAGAAGAAAATGCTAACTTTTGGTGAAAAGAAACATGTTTTTTTTCTTATATAGGGTGCCATCTTCCCCCCCCCCCCCCGGTGCACCATGGGATAGAGGTATGATGGTGATAAACCGATAACCTGTAGAAAATTAGGCCCCTTCCCGATTTCAAAAATAATTTGCCCAACGATGTAATTCTTGATTGACGTGTTTAAGCTGGAGTTTTTAAAACTATTACAATTATGTAATGGGAAGAAATTATTTAATACTCTTGGGAGGGATGAGGGGGAGAGGGTAAGTTTACAAAATTTTTGAATGTCTGAAGTGAGGGTGAATATGGTAACATCTGGTATGTTCTGTTAATTATGAAATATTGTGGAGGCAAGTGATTACCCCATACTCCTGGTTTTCATATAATTGAATGGTTTTGATTTTGATTGATGAAGAGTGAAAGCCAGGATACTATTGGCATTAGCACATATACCATGTGAATATATTGAAAAGGGTGTGAAATTGATTTAATAATTGTGTATGTTGAGCAGATTTAAAATTTATTGAAGCATGAAACGAAACTTGTATGAAATTCACACACAGATACTTATTGATTGGAAAGGGTGTGTAATTGTTTTAATAATTGTGTATGTCGACCAAATTTAAAATCTAATTTCTGGTTTAAATCTTATGGGTACCGTGGCTCATGTATTAATTAACCACAGCCGTCCAATTCAGTAAATGACAGCCAGGGTAAATGACTAAGAAGTCTGTTTTTAATAATCAACTACTGGTCTCATATAGAAGTGATTTGATCCACTGGAAAGTTTTGGTTTTTGATATTGGTACGTAAGAGGTATGGTTTGATTTTATACCTTTTTGGACATCAGGCATGAGCTGCGTTGGAATTCCCCTTTCCCCCAAAACATTGGGACAATTTTATTAACTGATCTCCATAAATAATGCGAAGGATTATATAGGCTCATATTGTTTGTAACGAGACTCCACTCGTACTTCGCCCTGCTAGGCAAGGGAGGCAAAAAGGTGTCTGACGTGAGGGTGAATATGGTAACATCAGGTATGTTCTGTTAATATGAAATATTTTGGAGGCAAGTGATTACCCCTTACTCCTGCTTTCGTATAATTAAAAGTTTTTTGAATTTGATCGTTGAAGAGTGAAAGCCAGGATACTATTGGCATTAGCACATATACCATGTAAATATATTGAAAAGGGTGTGAAATTGATTTAATAATTGTGTATGTTGATCAGATTTAAAATTTATTGAAGTAGAAACGAAACTTGTGTGAAATTGACATACAAATACTTGGAAAGGATGTGTAATTGTTCTAATAATTGTATATGTCGACCAAATTTAGAATCTAATTGTTGGTTTAAATCTTATGTGTATCGTGGCTCATGTATTAATTAACTACAGCCGTTCAAATTTAGTAAATGGCAGCCAGGGTGAAGACTAAGAAGTCTGTTTTAATAACGAACTACTGGTATCCTATAAGTGATTTGATCACTGAAAAGATTTGGTTTTTGATATTGGTACGTAAGCGATAGGTTTGCTCTTATACTTTTTTGAAGATCAGGCATGATCGAGCTGAGTTGAAATTCCCCTTTCCCCCAAAATATTGGGACAATTGATCTCCATAAATAATGCAAGGGACTATATAGTTTCATATTGTTTTGTAATAAGGCTCCACTTGTACTTCGCCTTGCTAGGCAAGGGAGGTAAAAAAGTAAGAGGTATTTCAATATAGAGCTGGGTTAAAATGGCCAATTTGCAGTGGCCAAAAAGCAGTTATGCCGTTCGGAACTCGTATATTTTTTTTAAACACACACTATTTCATTATTTGTGCAACCGTCTATCATGTTTTGCTTTGTAATGGTTTGTATGTTGTGTTAGTTCCTAGTATTGAATGTGAAAGTTTTTTAATTTTGTTCAGATATTTCTTGCAAGGTTTTAAGCAACCATGTAATAGATACTGTCTAGATTTAAATTGTCGAGAATACTGTATCAGTAGATATGAGAAAATTTTCAGATTGGGGGAATACAATATTTGGTATATAGATTACACAAAGGTGCATTTACATGTATACCTGAAAAGCCGAAGGAGCCCGATGTCCTGCTACCAAATTAAAACCAACTTAACATCACATAATGGATGAAAGGATTAAAATTATGTCTTTTAACTGTAGAGGTTTAGGAGATAAGTTGAAAAGACGGGATGTTATGCATTTTATTAAGTCAAAAAAAGCAAATATTTATTGGGGAGTTGCTATTCTTTTCACGGATAATTTCGACTTTAAAGTACACAAGGCAAAGATTGACAATGAGGGGAATTTTTTGGCTTTGAGTGTAGCAATAAGTTCATTGATAAATTTATATGGACCAAAAAATGATGATCCTGTTTTCTTCCAACAAATAATAGATACAATCCAAGAATTTGAGAATGAGTTTTATGTAATTTGTGGGGATTGGAATATCACCCTTAACCCCCAAATAGACACTGAAAACTACAAGATGATAAATAGTCCAAATGCTATGAATTTTGTAAAAACTATTATAGAAACAGAAGATCTGGTGGACGTTTACCGTAGTATCTATGGTGATAAACGAATGTTTACCTGGAGACAAAAGAACCCTTTCAAACAAGGCCGTCTAGACTTTTTCCTAATAAATAAGGAATTTCTCACTTATGTGAATGATATTCTACACACACCTGGTTATAAATCAGATCACTCAATGGTGGTGTTAGAATGTAGACTTACAGACTTCGAGAGAGGTAGAGGAATTTGGAAATTTAATAATTCACTACTTGGAAACTTAGAGTATACCAAACTTGTTAAGAATACTATTCTATCGACAATAGATCAATACTCCGACACCCTTATAGAAGCCAACCAAATTGAAGATTTAGATCCAAATGCGCTGCAATTTACTATAAACCCACAACTATTCCTCGATACACTTCTGCTAGAACTAAGGGGAAAAACCATAGAATTTGCATCTAGAATTAAGAGGGAGAGAGAAAAGTTAGAGAAAGATCTGATCAAACAAATAGAAACCTTAGAACGAAATCTAAATGGTAATCAAAATCTACTAAGAGAACTAGAAGAGTCAAAAGAAAAATTAGAAACTGCCCGAAAAAAAAAAGTTGAAGGTATGATGATCAGGTCAAGAGCGAGGTGGATTCAGCAGGGGGAGAAACCCACAAAATATTTTTGTAGTCTTGAGAAACGTAATTTTGTGAACAAAACAATACCGTGTATACAAAAGGAAGATGTCTTAATAAAAAATCAAAAAGAGGTCTTAGTAGAAGTAAAAAAATTTATGAGAAATTATATAGAGAAGAAGTTACAGGAGAGGAGTTACATACTTTAGAATTAGGGGCCTTTCCAAAACTAAGTGAGGCAGAGGCTGAAAATTTAGAAGGGGAGATAACACCTCAAGAAATCTTGGCAGCCCTGAAAAAACAAAAACATAACAAAACGCCTGGTAGTGATGGGTTTAGTTCTGAATTTTACAAGTTCTTTTGGCGAGATATTGGACACTTTTTAGTCAAAAGTATAAATTTTGGATATACTAGTGGGCAAATGTCGATAATGCAAAGACAAGGTCTGATCACATGTTTACCAAAAGGCGACAAGCCACGACAATTTCTAAAAAATTGGAGACCTATTACCCTTCTCAATGTTCAATATAAATTAGCTTCAGCTTGTATAGCAGAAAGACTTAAAAAATACCTTGACAAAATAATTAATGAGGATCAAACCGGCTTTGTTCAAGGAAGATTTATAGGAGAAAATATAAGATTAGTGTATGATATAATTGATTATGCGGAGACCAATCAGATTCCAGGGTCGGTAATGTTAATCGATTTTGAAAAAGCCTTTGATACTATATCTTGGAAATTTTTAAAGAGCACACTAAATTTATTCAATTTTGGCCCTTCTTTCACCAAATGGATTGAAACTTTCTAAACAAACATAACCTCCAGTATTATTCAATGTGGGTTCTTGAGCCAAGCTTTCCCCGTAAAAAGAGGCTGTAGGCAAGGCGACCCACTTTCATCCTACTTGTTTATCCTATGCGCAGAAGTCTTGGCTCTTTTAATCAGAAAAAAAATGATGTAATAAAAGGGATAACAATTGTAGGGGTGGAGTATAAAGTTAACCTATTTGCAGATGATACCACTTTGTTTTTGGATGATTCGAAAGCCTCTCTCGGGGCCTGTATGTCTACTTTGGAAATATTTGGCAGGATGTCGGGCTTAAAGGTGAATAAGGATAAAACGCAAATGGTCTGGCTGGGCTCCTTACAGGATGATCCAGAAAATTTGAGTAGGAGGTTCAAATTAGGTAACAGTAATGGCTCTTTCAAACTGCTTGGGGTCACATTCAGCAAGAACCTTGATGAGATGGTCCAAATAAATTTTGAGGAAAAAATAAAGGATATACAAAGACTTTTAGGACACTGGTCTAAGAGGTCTATTACGGTTTTGGGTAAAATAACTGTTGTCAAAACTTTGGCCTTACCCAAATTAAACCATCTTTTTTCACCTTGCCAAATGCACCAAACAACATAGTCAAAAGCCTTCAAAAAATGATCTACAACTTTATTTGGAAGAAAAATGACAGAATTAAAGAACACAATTGATACAAAGTCACGAGAAAGGCGGGTTAAAAATGATAGACATAGAAGAATTTATGAAGACAACAAAGATAACTTTGTTAAGACGTTTATTACTGAGAGATTCCAAAAATTTTAATATTTTGTACCACCAATTGAATGTTTCGTTTTGTTTAGCTGAATATGGCCCCAAAGTTTTGAAACAACTAAGTAAGAAAATCGGTAACCTGTTTTGGAGAGATGTGTTCTGTGCCTGGGCAGATTTTTTACCATGTTTAAAATATGAACATTCCTATCATGTGCTGTCTCAACCGTTATGGAATAATGACCACATACAGGTTGGCTATAGGCCTATTTTTATAGGCATTGGTATGAAAGTGGTGTGAGATATATTAATGATTTGATCAATGAAAATGGGGAAATAATTTCGTTTGTTGAATTTGTGGAGAAATTTAATTTCAAAACAAATATAGTGACTTTTCTAGGGGTGAGAAATGCAGTTAAATGGTACATGAACAGTTTCTCATTCAAATATAGTAAACTTGAAAACCCAATCAGACCCTATCCAATTTCAGTTCTGACAAGTAAACAGAAGGGGTGTAAGCCTTTTTATGGAATTTTGATACAGCAAAAGTTATACAAACCAAAAAGTGAGGTGAAATGGGAAAAGTCTTTTGATATTCAGAAAGAGGAGTGGGCACTAATCCACAAATTGCCCTTTTCATGTACTGAAGATGTCAACCTAATTTGGTTACAATACAGGATAACAAATAGAATCCTAGCAACAAATACCTTTTTGAAGAAAATTAATCTAAAGAATACAGCTTTATGTGATTTTTGTGAACGAGAGGAAGAATCCTTAGAACATTTATTCGTTGAGTGCGAATGTGTACATCCCTTTTGGAATAGTATCGCTGAATGGATAGCGTCTGATGGGGGTGGCACTGTTCTTTTCACAAATAAGTTCAAAATATTCGGTGGAATAAGAAATACTGACAAGGCAATTAATACCATTCTTTTATTAGCAAAATGGTTTATTTACAGATGTAAACAGAAGAGGCAGGTACCGAATATTATAGGTTTTAAAAATTCAGTAATTCATTACTATCAAATAGAAAGAGTATGTTATAGTATGAACTGTAGAGCAGAGGATTTTGAAAAGAGATGGACAATATGGAAAAGACTTCTTGATTAGGAGACTCGCAACCAAAAAGTGTAATTGCGACCATATGTTATATATATACTACTGTATGTACACAGCAAACTGTTTCTCATGTACCCCATCTGAAATAAATAAAAATTTTGTAAAAAAAAGAAAAGAATATTCAGAAATAGTCAGTATGAGTAAAAGTAAAGTGTATATTGTATTTTAACCGTAGGATATCACATGGTCTGTGT
Organism: Hanleya hanleyi; assembly: GCA_036873755.1. Taxonomy (NCBI): domain Eukaryota; kingdom Metazoa; phylum Mollusca; class Polyplacophora; order Lepidopleurida; family Hanleyidae; genus Hanleya; species Hanleya hanleyi. Next base: position 16,920 of record JAVTVY010009041.1, read on the forward strand.
TCAGTTTACAAATGAACACAAATTAATAGATAGTTTCACAATTCAAGTGTACCACGTCAGAAGATTAATAGAAGGTAAGATTGAGTGAACATGGCTGTTGAAGACAATCATCGCCGAGCTGGTAAGCTGATTTTTAGGTTGGTGACCTAAAGTACTTTCCCAGACTGATCACGTGGATAATGCATTGAAAATAGCTTTGCTAATCACAGAAGAACAAAGTGATACGATATAAATCACTCATGCGTGGTAGATTAGTAGCTCTAGTACAGAGTGGCTTATCTGCTGGAGTTACCCAGTTATAGTAGTTGGAAATCCCCTTTGAACAGCAGTAATAACCGCGAAGCAACTGCTTCTTTAATGTATATCTTTTTCAAAAACGCGAACATCAAAATCTCTCTACAACACATCATACCAGAAACGTTTTATCCTGGTTTATTTTGAACATATTTCTATTATACCTCGTGCAAATGATCCGGAATTACACGTCTAATGTCAGACGCGCGGATCACGCTTAATATGGGGCGTTTTACTAGAATACACATCTCTCTACCATCGTTTTAGCTTGGCCTGAGCTGGTCCATCTCATATTATCAGACTTGACCCCTCATCACCAGTGTAACCGCCATTTTGGTTATTTAAAGAAGAAAAACTTGACACTAGAAGCATAATTCCCATCAATCATATTTTTAGGAAATAATCGAGTTATTCGTTTAACTCTTCACACGTCAATAGCTCGATCAGCTACGTTTTGAAACGCATAAGTCTGATTGGTTACAGTCATGCGCAGTTAACGGATGATAGTCCGTAATCAAGGCCAGAAGGTTAGTATTGACACTTGAATAATGGATTCTGTTTACACCATCAAGAATCGGTCAGCATCATTATTAATTAAATTGACTTGTTGAGGTCAAATGACTTGCCTTTTGCAGATTGTTATCAGATGCTAAGTATAATGATGAATATACTTGTCGCAATCAAGGCTGAATGCACCAAAGTTTCCGTTTTAATCGTTTTAGAATATAAAGTCGTGCACTAATAATCAGAGATAAATTGAAAATGACAGGAACAGGATGTCATTCAATGAAGGAATCGTTTTATTATTCGGGGCATTTATCTAAACCTCGTGAATGCACAGTTATCCTGGCAGATTGGATCTGTATTGAAAAGAATATGCTGAATGCTATATAACCCATTTTCAAGACGGAGTATATATGTGCAAGTGAAATTTGAACACAATCCCCAATTACAACATACGATTGAACGATAAAACAAAAGTACTAACTGAAAAACACTGCTAAGTAATGTTGAGAATTATACTACGATATTCAGACATATTTGAATGGATAATAAGTAGGATATAGCAACACACTTACACATACCCCCAATTTGGAAAGGAGCTATTTTTTTTTCAAGTTGACATTTGGATATGGCCTTCAAGTATGTCATAAAAGGTTGAGATACAAAAATGAAAAGTGGTTGTATATGGCAATGGCATAAATGCTGAATAAAATATAATGAATTTCAGACAGATAGGGTCAATATTAAGAAAGATATGGGAGTTGAATCACACATACACGTTTTGCAAGAGGCAATATATTTTTCTGATCAATTTTCATTTGAACACCACCTACAAATACACCATATGATTGGGATACAGCCACGCTCTTAGATATTAAAAAACTTCGAAAGGTAACACGGAGCAACATTCCATCACGTTGACATACATTGTTTCAATAATAAGGGAGATATAGTGATACAAATACACCTACCCCCTTTTTTAAACAGGAGCAATTTTTTCAGTTGACATTTTGATGTGGTCTCCAAGTGACGTTACAAGGACGGGATACAGGAACAAATCTTGATAGCATATCACTCCCATAACATGCTACTATTAATGATTAATATATGATACTGTTTGGCAGATTAGACCAATGATAAAAAACCTACGGCGATTAAAATACACCTACCCCCATTTTCGGAAAGTAAAATGTATATCTGTAGTGGGACATATCGTCCGCTATAGAAAACAAGCGCTGGATGAGCGCAAAGACCTCCGTCGAGGCAACAGGGTCCGTAGCGTAATACATCACTGAATAACATACGGCCGGATGCCAAGCTCAATTTTGCATTTGTTGGACGTTAGCTTCATCAATGGTAATTAATCTGGGATTGAGGGTTCCTCACTAGCATGTCCAGACAGGGATGTGAAAGTCACATTCCCAGCAAATAATTTTTATTTGATTTGACGTGCTTGAAATATTGGGGTATGGAATAGAGTATATTGATGGAAAACCTGGAAAAGTGCTTGAGACATAAGGCCCCATCCCACCCACACCTCCCCATGAGAGGATCCCCTCACCCAAATCAACACGTTAGCGACAGAAATGAGACCCTGTGTGCCTAGTTGTACCAACTTGCTTGTGATTTTGTGCTATAGGCCCAATACAGCAACACTTCATATTTTGTATGTGTACAGTATAGCATCATCATTGATGAGAGAATGCTCTTCAAAACACACCTGATTTTACCGACACTTCGTTCTGATCTGTCTCAACATCATATGATGAGGATTCAATGCGCTCGGTATAATTTTTGTATACTGGTGTTACAGGTCACCCTCACCTTCACCTTCACCTTACTGTATCAATGACCATGGACTTGTACATGTATCACATTCACATTGAATGGTGATGGCTGATGAGAATATTGCCCCTATGGAACAAATGACTGGATTCCACACAGCAAATATTTATTGTGTAACAGTGAGAAGAAAATTAATTGTATAAACATTCCAAGCCTCATTGAACACAAGCCGCACCATACTTGATATGAATATAACGCGCGTACATTAGCTCGCTTGGACGTCGCTTAGTTAAATATGGACAGACTCGCAAAAATCTCAAAATTTTCAAAAGCCACAAAAATGCCCTCAGCTTGTACAGAGTAAGTAAAAATACTTATGTACAACTTGATGTTTAGAAATGACTGTGTTGAGCGGTTCTATTCCCAACTTCTCTTTTATTCTATGTCATAGAGGACAGGGTTTGGTAGATAATTAAAAACTGTATTAACTCGGCTTCACATTTTAGAGAATGACTTTAATTGAGCCAAAGATGAAAGAGAAATACACTTATAAAAAAATCTATTTAAAAAAATATATGTTTATATTAATTTCCATAATTTATTGAAAAAAACTATACGTAGACTTCGACCACCCAATATCACACAGGCCAGGCAACTGTGAGAACAAGTGAAAGATACCCATCGAGTTGAGCGGATTTGCAGATAAACAACAACAAAAAATTGCACTTTGTGCCTCACGAGGCCCTTCTCCATAGAGTGCATGCCAGTTATTTTTCTAGACTACAACAACAACAGTTTTTGCCTGTATCACAGTCCGAGCTTCCGATTACCCTTCAACCTTACCCAGACGACGGATAATTTTTGACAGATTGTCCGGCTAGGTTGTTGATCGGATTCACAGATCATGAATTCCACCGTGACGGAATCACCGTTGGGAAGACTTTTTCTTTATTCAAAGTCATGTACTTGGAAGTTCCCTGGTCATACCCATGTAGTTTCAAGTTTAGTTTGCTATTCTATATGACATCTGTTTACGGATCCATGAAAATCTACAGATGATCCAGCATTTTCAGTAAATCATGCTTCGAAATGTTCGTGACGGAATCACCTGAAACGGACATGACTCTTGACTAGTGTTGCTTGTCTATTTTTTTGCTGCTCTGTTTCAATCTGACTATTCTTATATGCCATCTCTTACTAACATACAGTACCCAAGGATGATAAGATTTTTTTCATCGTGAGAAAAACGCGACTGGATCATCCCAGGGGTTAAATCTAGTCCGTGACGGAATCGACAAAAAATCGTGATGGAATCACGAGTGCGCTTTTTAAATCTTATCGGTAAAAGTGCTTTATTAATTACACATTTTCTTCAAAAAAATATTCCAAGAGTGAATTTATCTCTTCTACTTAGAAAATTAAAACTCTGACCTCTCATTTTTACTAAGGTATACAGCTCCCGCCACATGCATATCTTTTCTGCAGATGTTTCAAAATAGTATAGTTTTCAGTAAAGTGCAATTTTTCTTCTTTGACAATTTAGAATTTCCGAGTTCTTCATGTTAAAAAATTGCGGGAAAAATATTTCGCTATTAAAACACATCTTCTCTATTATTGGCTTGTTCCCGGGGATCATAGGAAGCGAATAGAACAAACAGCATGCTAATATAGGGTCTACGACAGAATGTGGAGTGAATTTTATGCGAAAAAGGGCTGTTTAGCAATGTCCGCTTTTCCGTGGAATTCATGAGCGCACGATTGAAGTATCATGGGAAGATATATATTTCCAGTCGCTATCTCCCCCACCCTCATCTTCAAACAAAAGGAAAAGAAAAAGCCGAGAGAGCGCCTCGTGAGGCAGAGTTATTTTTCCAGACTACAACAGCAACAGTTTTTGCCTGTATCACAGTTCGAGCTTCCGATGACCCTTCAACCTTACCCAGACGACGGATAATTTTTGACAGATTATCCGGCTAGGTTGTTGATCGGATTCACAGATAACGATTGAAGCATGGGAAGATATATTTTTTCAGTCGCTATCTCCCCAACCCTCACAACTAAAAAAAAAAAGAAAAGAAAAAGCCGAGAGAGTTCTTCGGAGTTTTACGTTTTTGACCTCTGACTTTGAATTTGACTTCTCACTTCCGACTCGCATCCTGGTGAATGACACTCGTCCTTTATCTTTTTGCCGATTCAGAGATTCTCGAGGAAGTTTCCAATTATACTATCTGGAATGCGAGTTTTTCTTTCGTGAAGATTTACTTTTTATGAAAGCGCAGGTTTGTCTTTGTCGCTTTCCGGCCATCTGTACCATGCAGCGCGAAGCTATAAGTACACGGGCGAATTTAGTACCCTCGAATAAAGAGACCCGGTGGAAGCGCTGCAAAGGATACACACCTTTTGTGACGTAAGCATTCATTTGTGTCCAAAGAAAGATTCAAGATTTCGTCGGGAACCATGACGATCCCTATTGGAATTACTATGAGTCGTGGGTTCCCCATATGACAATTATTTGGCGGGAGATTTCACGTTGCGCTCCTAGACCTCCGTCTGATCGACGGAGGTAAAAACTATAGCGGACGTATTTCGTATGTACTGGGCTAGGTCACGCGAGACTTTAGCTGATAATTATAACTAACAGTCAGTATAGTTATTGAATAGGTCCAATTTGGAATTCTTGGAATTATAGGACGTACGACAAGCGTATACTATTGGTACGCCTTACAATCCATTATTGATCGGAGGTATTATAAAAGGCTACTTCTTAACACTATAGGGTCGGCGGGGCGTTTGATTTCCGAGAACACTTAATACATTCATGGCCCTTTGAAAACGTTTCATTGAAAACATTTGTGAGTGACAGAAATAAATATGATATACATCATGATCAATCCATACCATACTGGTGTCACACTGAGCTCTTCAGCAGTTCGTTTTTCCTAGTAACTTGAAGATACACTTCTTCGACAATAGCGGAAAATGTCAATATCCAAACGTACCTTTATTTCATAAAACTTTTGTCATAAAACCAACTGGTTTCTGGCGCTGAAATAGAGATACGCGAGACCAAATGAAATATTTCCCCAGAGATAGTGAGAAATTCTAATGAAATGTTTAAGTTGTTTAGGGATTGATGAAATCGAGATTGATTTTTAATCAATCACACCAAGTTCCAATAGTACAGGTATCTCACAATATCACACCCTCAGTTGAAGAACATGAATATCAAACTTCTTGGAGACAAAGATCGTATAAGTCTAACTGATACAATTACTCGTGCCAAGTTTTATACAGCTCTCGAAAACTGACTGACACTGTGTATGACTTGCCACGTCTCCATTCAACTAAAATCAAGCCCCAATTTTCTTATTACATTCCGAAAATAAAGGCAGTAATTTTCCATAGCAAATTTAAAGACCTCTTAATCTAAAGTATCCATTTCCGACTTGACCAGGAGAGAAGACCATCCACAGTTCAGGATATAAATAACAAATCAGATCAATTACAACTTAATACAGAGAGGCAAAATCTTTCACACAAAATACATTCACTTTTACCAGGGCCAGTAAAATATGACTCGCACATGCCCCTAGATAAATTCGATAGGGTCAATTAAATCCTGGCTTCGAATTCCTGACCTAAATGGACAGATCATATTCCCTTACATTTATCGTGGATATAGCCCACAATATCAATTTCTCAAAATGATCTGGAGAAGAGAAACAATGGCCTGCCCGTGAGTTACTGTACTGTCTTGACCACACAATTATATAGGCTGAATGATATATTGGCCTACTTTCAAAGGTCAGTTTTATAATGTGCATAAAATTATATATGTCTGTGAACACGAGACGGATTGAATTTGATTTCCATTCCTCATGCGAACCTCCAGATCAAAATCATTCCAGACTGGTCTCAACCTCAAAGGCCAGTTCCAGTGAAACACTGACGGGAAATAAATGAGTTAGAAAACGCTATGTAGATGTGGTTTTCAGTTCTTTTGGTGCACGGAATCACAGCTTTGGGAACCCAATTTGTTTAAAAGATGCCTGCCTTGATGATTTCACAGTGATGTCATATTCGAAAAAGTCATTCACGATCGACTTTTAGGCCAAATTGTTTGAATTTTTTATTTAGACATTTTTCCGCAGAAATTGATTAGTAAATTAGAAAATAATAGCATTAGGCCAATTTATGCAAAAAAAAAAAAAAATAGATTTTGGAAAAAAACACGTACGGATGAAAGCCATCATTCCCCTAACACCGCAAAGACGGCCATTTTAAATTGCTCGAGAAATGATGCAAGTAGTCTCAAAATGATCCAATAGGATAATATATAAAGCAAAGAAATTTCAACATTTAATCGTTTTATTTTGTTCCGTAGATAGAGCAGAGAATTGGTATAGGGTTAAGCTGGAATCTACTCTTCCGAAAACGGACATAATCACATAGACACTGTAGTCAGAACAATTACTGTTCCTTTGTCTTTGTTGGAAGTTTGCTTAGAGAAATCAATACATAATCACCAAAGAACCATTAAAACATGGCCTATTCAGACCGTTATCGCTCTCTTTCAAAGTTGCATTTGTGAAAAACTGTATTCGCTTATAAATCGTTCAGTAAGCCAATTACTTCTCAATCTATCGAGCTGGAAATCATAAGTGAAACTTATTCCTCACACTTCGAATTTTGAAACTAGTTGGAACATTACAGAAGACGTTGCTTCATCAAGGGACGACCTTGCCCATATATTACTCATGCCCCTCCCCACCCACACTCCCGCTCCCTCAAACAAAAATGCAGGAGTTCGGTTAAGAAATAACCATGGGAATGCAGGCCTGCAGGCCAAGATCAATACGGCTAACCTCAGGCCAGTACCAAGACAATATAACTGTGATAACTTAATAAAATTTAATTATTTGTGTGAAAAGTAGTATATATGTTACTAACGTATACTTAATATGGCTAGGAGTTATTTTTACCTTCATGTTTGATTAACAAGTGAGTAAATAGTGCACCGAAAATGACCCTTACTCATAGATAGTGTATCTATAGGTATCCAATAAACTAGGAATAGTGAAACTCGAAATATACTTAATACGTAATAGAAATTTTCATATAGAATCCTTTAAGGTTAGTAATCCGAGAGCAATGCCAGTGGCGACAGTGAATTTGGAGACACCTAAACCATAACCAGGCGTAGCAAATCATTTATAGTATGTTTATCGGCTGAAGTAATCGAGAATTAACATGCACTGACACGTGTTGTAATGGATAACTACTTAACCCATTTTACACGAAAAATTTGTTGAGGGAATTCCAAGGCAAAGAAAAGACCGTATCAATATTATTATATTTCTCGAATCGATAGGCTTATATATGTCATTTCGTGTAAGTTCAGCTTCGTAATGAACTAGGTGATTATAATATAATATGTTTTAAAAATTATTCATGCATTTCCCGTGTGTAGTTTACAGAAAAATAAACTTGTGAAACAGGGCTATACAACCACGCGCCTCCACTCAAAGTTCTTCAAATATGGCGAAACATATCGCATGCTGATAGCAAAATGCGAGCGTAGCCTGACTAAGGAGATTTTCAGTCAAGTTTTTAGTTTTTTCAGCTCTACATATTCCATGCTGATAGCAAAATACGAGCCTAGGGGCCGTATGAACCCATGTACTTCAAGATCCTCATGGTGCTCATTTGAACATCCACAATCAAAGCATGACTGAGATACATCATTCTCTAGATGATGACTTTACAACGATTATTATGGATTAATAATACTGATCAGCTATACTGATTTTATATTTTTGAAACATCATGATGTCTTGTCGGCATCATTGAAAACTGTTGACCGCTTCTCTCTTGCAGGAAACTAGCATATGTTTATGTATATTATGATTGTCTTTTTGAATTTGGTGCTAATACTGTTATATGGAATATGGAATAGGTCTTTGGATTATGGACGCGGATATTGCTTAATGGACGACAGCTGAATTATGAATGACGGATTAGACGCTTGTAATTGCATCCGAGCAACGAGGGCACATAGCCTTATAGAGAAACTACTGGACATGCTCGTTGTGACTTGGTTCTCAGAAATCTATGTAGATCAGACATAGCCTCGAACCCGTGGTATAAATAGATCCATTCTGTACGTTATATAATATCGTTTATAATACCATTATTTTCTAATTCAACATCTTTTCTCTAATTCAACATTATATTCTCTACTTCGCCATTATTTTTTAATTTGCCAGTATTCTCTAATTCGTCGTTTAATTTGTCATTATTCTCTAATTCGGCATTATAATTTAATTCGCCAGTAACCCTTCAACCGTCCAGCTTACCCGTCATTGTTTCTCTATCATTCGCCATTATTCTGTAATTCGCCATGATTATCTAATTCGCGAATAATGACATTCACCATTAATTCTAATTCGCATTCGCTAGTTCGTCATTATTCTCTGATTCATCGTTATTTCTCTAATTCGCAAAAATAAATGTTTACAAAAATATTGAAATATACAAAAATAACGAAAACGACAAATAATACAGCAATTGTTACTCATTTTCTGTTATTAATTTTTTTCATTATGAACAATCAAACATTCAATTCGATTTTTCTTTTTGAGTTATCTGCCTTTGGGCAACTCTTCAGCAAAAATCCCCTATTATTCGTCCTTTACCATGTGTCGGTCATATGGTTTCTTGTCTTTGTCTTTTGTCCCCCCTCTTTTGTCCTTTTGTCTCCCGCGTAGAGAAGTTTATGCCCCAGCTTTTTTCTCTAATTCAACATTATATTCTCTACTTCGCCATTATTTTTTAATTTGCCAGTATTCTCTAATTCGCCGTTTAATTTGTAATTATTCTCTAATTCGCCATTATAATTTAAATTCGCCAGTAACCCTTCAACCGTCCAGCTTACCCGTCATTGTTTCTCTATCATTCGCCATTATTCTGTAATCCGCCATTATTATCTAATTCGCGAATAATGACACTCACCATTAATTTTAATTCGCATTCGCTAGTTCGTCATTATTCTCTGATTCACCGTTATTTCTCTAATTCGCAAAAACAAATGTTTACAAAAATATTGAAATATACAAAAATAACGAAAACGAGAAAATAATACAGCATTTGTTACTCATTTTCTGTTATTAATTTTTTTCATTATGAACAACCAAACATTCAATTCGATTTTTCTTCTTGAGTTATCTCCCTTTGGGCAACTCTTCAGAAAAAACCCCCTATTTTTCGTCCTTTATCATGCGTCGGTCATGTGGTTTCTTGTCTCTTTTTTTCGTCCAATCTTTTGTCCCCCGCGTAGAGAAGTTTATGCCCCAGCTTTAACTCCATGGTAATCGCGATCATTGATATGTTCATACACAGCTTTGTCTCTCTGTTGACTGAACAAGCGGACGGAGCGGTATCCTTTGGAAATGTTGAGCATTGTGGTTATATCATTGTTGCATAGTTCACATGGTTAACGCAGCTTATAATATGTAGCAGTACTTTTTAGCTTTCGTCTGCTTGAGCGGTCGAGTCAGTGTCCTGCAGAAATGTTGGACATGGTAGCTATTGTTAGATAGTTAATGCAGCTAATCAAATATTGCTTTCTTCCGCTTGTGTGGTTCTTTTACCTGTGGTGATGTCCATGGTTGTCCTTCCAGATCGATCCATACTCGGTATCGGCTATAGATCCTTGTTTGGTGACAATGATACTGTAATCTTCTTTCCTTGCCAATGCATCAAGTATCACTAGGCCACTTTTAGTAACAATTGATACGTAAGCCGTGTGCTTCCCACTCATCTCCACGTCAAAACGCAGATATTCACCCGGCGGAATTCGTTGTAAACCAGCTTGAATTTTGTTCCAGTCGAGGGTTATTTTAGATCCTTGTCTGTAGCTACCAGAGGCTCCACCATATGAAGCCGATCCACCTGATGTAAAGCTCGCCAAAGTAACATAGGATCTCTCAGCGTCAACTTTAACGTACACATCTTCATGGTAGGCGTTGGCGACATGAGTCGATGTTCTTCCACCCATTTTCGGCGTAAGACTTAAAATGACTAAAAGGAATTCAATCTCACACGGGCCTTCTTCTGAAACTGCCTCGGATGAGTGAGCTCCGTGTTTTAAGAGATATGGGACTGTGGATCACGTGATATGACTGTATGATCACCTGGTGCCCACGAATTTCTATATTAAAAAGGCCTATGGCTTTTATGACATATGAAGCAGTCTTTCCAGGTACACCTTCTTAAACACAACCCATAAATGGCATAATTTCCTGGAAGTTGTATCGTTGAACTTCACAGCTGTTATCTATAGACATCATTCAGAAGCACGGACACGCACTCCATAGCATTCCAGATATACGTAGATGACAAAAAGACACTCCGATCCATTTAATGGTTGATATATCAAAATATACAGCTTGTGGGTCGATTTTGACAAGACATTTGAACATGATACCCATTTGAGTTCTAGTCTTCTTTTGTTATTCATTTTTTCCTTTTATTGAACTCGGTTATATACTTACACACTAGTCGGCTGACATAATAGTTCCGCACAGAACACAATAGATTGCGAAGTCATCGTTGCCGAGAATTTGAACACATAATCATACGTATAGTTCGTGAATAAATCGCAGAGGTTAAATATCAGGTGCGGTTTTAATCCCATTGTGATAAATCTTCAAAGCAAATATGAATGTTTCAATTTGATGTTGAGCCCTGATGGTTCGTCCAAAATATCCAATAATATGGCAGTGTTCCACCTGCCAAGTGGATACTTGTGACTGAACATCTACAACTGGGGACTTTTTGTGACATTCACCTGTCAATGGATATCAGGATGAGTGGCAGCTGTTGAAATATTCCCGATCGTGATATGTGAATAAAAATGTGTACCTTACACACTTCACAAACATATTCGCAACTGAGAACTTCACACACACGTCGTACACACAAAACTCGTTGAAATTACCAACTCGGGATTTTGCACTTTCGGGTTTATTAAATAAAGATTCAACTGAGGACCAATTGTCAATGAGGTGCTTACGTGTAAGGTGTGTATCCACGACCAGGCTCTCAGTTGCCAGGTGAACACATCGTAGTCGGGCATTATCAGGTTAGATATAAATATAACTGAAAAAACCCACACTGTATTTCTTGCTTGAATCAAGGTAATTTGGCAAATATATTAGAATCGTAAAATATAAAAAAACTGTGAATAAGTGTCAGATCCGACAATGACACTATCATTACCCAAATCTGCAGGCAGACATGAAAATGTATATCAATACAGCTAGTTGCCTGCAATGGAAAAACTTTAAACATTCTTAATAATTGCATGCAAAACATCATCATAACGGAGCAGTATTCTTTTACCCCATTACCCAAGTCGTTTTCTGTAGTGTAAGGCATCCATGGCAGTTATGCTTTAATTTTGACTGTCTAAATAGAGACGCATTGCAAGCTACCAGGCGTAACGCCAGAGATCCCGTATGCTGCAGTTATGTTTCCCTATCGTTTTAGTTTATTTTGGTCCCCGTTACTTCTGAAAACGATTCCACTTGCAGACTAAACTCCATTATCACGCGAGGTGTATAAGGAAGTTGTACTCTATTCCACTCCCAACTTTTAGAACGGGTCAATGAATAACTTGACATACATGATAGATGAGACAGGGACATTGTAATGTGAAAGTCAATATTTGTCCTGTACAGAAAAATGGCTATCACGAACCCATCAAACGTGAGCGATGACCCACGTGCATCATATACGGCGATTAGGCGATCACAAAGTTTACAGAAATATTTGACTAGCAACCAGGCCCATACTCCATGTAAGAGAGCACGAGATTGGGTCATTACCCCTCCTTGTAAGACGACAGTGTAAAAACGACACTTTAAAAGATATGTATATTACGTACAGTTTCTCTCGACAGGGGTATTAGCCCCTTCCATAAGACGACAGTGTGAAAACGACACATGTGAGGTACCAGGACTATTCTCCTCCCAGGACGATTTTTTTTAACGACACTCTAAAACGACATCTTCACTGAATCATCTAAGAACAGCCATGCTTAGAATTATTGTCAGGGCCATTCTTACTTCTAAGATGAGAGTGCCAAAGCGGTGTTAGGGAGGAATAGGGATATGACTTAGGGTTAGGTATGTTCGTAAGTATCAGGTTCAGGTTCATTTCATGTATCAAAATCAAATAATTTCTGCACCAAAGTGTACCTCAGGTGAAATGACAAAGCTTTGTTGGCGAACGATGTGCATGAAGCTCAGTGTCAAAGCGGTGTTAGGGTGGAAAGTACGTGAAGTCGACAAAGCGGTATTAGGGAGGAATATGCGTATAGTCGAGAGTCGAAGCGGTGTTAGGGAGGAATGTAGGTGAAGTAGAGTGTCAAAGCAGTGATAGGGACGAAGGTACGTGAAGTCAAGAGCCAAAGCGGTGTTAGGGAGGAAGGTACGTGAAGTCGAGAGTCAAAGCAGTGTTAGGGAGTGAGTGAGTAATAGTGTTTAACGTCGTGTTCAACCTTGTTTCTACATGTGCCAGAATACGAGAGTTCTCACAGTTCCTATTACCCTGGACACTGATCAGTCCAGCCAGTACAGCACCCGGCCAGGGAGGAAGGTACGTGAAGTTGAGAGTCAAAGCAGTGTTAGGGAGGAAGGTACGTGAAGTCGCGAGTTAAAGCAGAGTTAGGGAGTGAGAGGGTAGTAGGGTTTAATGCCGTTTTCAACCTTGTTTCACTCATATCACGACGGTGCCTACATGTGCCAGAACACGAGAGTGCTCACAGTTCCTATTACCCTGGACACTGATCAGCCCAGCCAGTACAGCACCCGGTCAGGAAGGAAGGTACGTGAAGTCGAGAGTCAAAGCAGTGTTAGGGAGGAAGGTACGATGTCAAAGCGATGTTAGGGAGAAATGTACGTGAAATCGAGTGTCAAAGCCGTGTTAGAGTGGAAGGTACGTGAAGTACAGTGTCAAAGCGGTGTTGGGGAAAAGGGTACGTGAAATCGAGAGTCAAAGCGATGTTAGGGAGGAATGTAGGTGCTAGGAGTGAGTGAGTAGTAGGGCTTAACGTCGTTTTCAACCTTGTTTCAATCATATCACGACGGTGCCGACATGTGCCAGAATACGAGAGTTCTCACAGTTCCTATTATCCTGGACACTGATCAGCCCAGCCAGTACAGCACCCGGGAGGAAGGTACGTGAAGTCGCGAGTCAAAGCAGTGTTAGGGAAGAAGGTACGTGAGGTCGAGAGTCAAAGCGATGTTAGGGAGGAATGCACGTGAAATCGAGTGTGTTTAACGTCGTGTTCAACCTTGTTTCTACATGTGCCAGAATACGAGAGTTCTCACAGTTCCTATTACCCTGTACACTGATCAGCCCAGCCAGTACAGCACCCGGTCAGGGAGGAAGGTACGTGAAGTTGAGAGTCAAAGCAGTGTTAGGGAGGAAGGTACGTGAAGTCGAGAGTCAAAGCAGTGTTAGGGAGTGAGTGAGTAGTAGTGTTTAACGTCGTGTTCAACCTTGTTTCAGTCATCAGCCCAGCCAGTACAGCACCCGGTCAGGGAGGAAGGTACGTGAAGTCGCGAGTCAAAGCAGTGTTAGGGAAGAAGGTACGTGAGGTCGAGAGTCAAAGCGTTGTTTGGGAGAAATATACGTGAAATCGAGTGCCAAAGCCGTGTTAGAGTGGAAGGTACGTGAAGTTCAGTGTCAAAGCGGTGTTGGGGAAAAAGGTACGTGAAATCGAGAGTCAAAGCGATGTTAGGGAGGAATGTAGGTGTTAGGAGTGAGTGAGTAGTAGGGTTTAACGTCGTTTTCAACCTTGTTTCAGTCATATCACGACGGTGCCTACATGTGCCGGAACACGAGAGTGCTCACAGTTCCTATTACCCTGGACATTGATCAGCCCAGCCAGTACAGCACCCGGTCATTAAGGAAGGTACGTGAAGTCGAGAGTCAAAGCAGTGTTAGGGAAGAAGGTACGTGAGGTCGAGAGTCAAAGCGATGTTAGGGAGAAATGTACGTGAAATCGATTGTCAAAGCCGTGTTAGAGTGGAAGGTACGTGAAGTCCAGTGTCAAAGCGGTGTTGGGGGAAAAGGTACATGAAATCGAGAGTCAAAGCGATGTTAGGGAGGAATGTAGGTGCTAGGAGTGAGTGAGGAGTAGGGTTTAACGTCGTTTTCAACCTTGTTTCAGTCATATCACGACGGTGACTACATGTGCCGGAACACGAGTGTGCTCACAGTTCCTATTACCCTGAACATTGATCAGCCCAGCCAGTACAGCACCCGGTCAGGAAGGAAGGTACGTGAAGTCGAGAGTCAAAGCAGTGTTAGGGAGGAAGGTACGTGAGGTCGAGAGTCAAAGCGATGTTAGGGAGGAAGGTGCGTGATGTCAACAGTCAAAGCGGTGTGAGGGAGGAATGTCCGTGAAGTCGAGTGTCAAAGCGGTGTTAGAGATACATTTTCCCACAGAAAGCCCTTTTGAATATAACTGGACTTCAGCTGATTTGCGACGTCAAGTTATGAGTTAAGTCATGCATTAGATTCATATTGAGGATGAGTTACTTTGACATAATTTACCCACAGTATTGAGCAAAACTTGGTCCAGTTACGTTAACACATATCTCCCGAGGAATCCTAAGAAGTGCGTCTGTATGGATGTGTCTTGCGAAAGACCATAAGATGAATCAGCTCACCTCGTTATTTTCAAACCCACATGGCATACTGATCCGACATCTGAGAATGGGCTATGACCAAACTTCCTAGATTTGCACCACACATGCTTCTGAATCTCAAATACCGATGGTTTTTTATTTGTTAACGATATTTAGAATTCAGCGAGGCTGAAAAGTCGTGAAGGCCATATTCAGATTCATCGGTCTTAATAGCCAATTCAGTGAAACACATAATAGACCTGTTGCTGTATGATGTGATGCTCAAAGGAAAACCGTGATGAACCGTTAATGCTGTATACCTATGTATATATATATATGTTTGTTTGATATCAAATCTCAACAGCCCATTAGAGGAGAAGACGATATCACCATACAGAGTATGCTTACAGTACTTGATAACACTAACGATTAACTATATATACACCATATTGCTAAATTTCTCGATGTATATCGAGTCACGAGTAAATGCGCCAAAAAAAGGACACAAAACCACTTAATGCAGAACATAAACTCGTTTCATGATAGGAACCAGTTATTTTGCGTACTTCAAACGGAAATATTTTGACGAATTTGTCGGAAATGCAGCACATATCCAGTCATGTAACAATTTATCATTAATTTTCTGGTGATATTCATGTGATGAAACTGAGATGTTGTTGCAACTTTTCCCCCCGTATTTGGTGTGTGTGTGTGTGTATGTGCTGGGGGATGATCCTCATTTGATTTCATCCAATGTTTCAATAAGTCTTGTGCCACAGGCTTCTCGTGGCTTCTGCTTGTTCGTGTAGCCAACATATTATTGTAAAAATTGTTAGATGTATGTGTATACAAATAGGTGAGAACGTAAGTTATTTTATGCTATAATATATTGTAAGGATTTATAAAACAAACCTAAAAATAAAAAAGTACAAGTACAACATAAATATGGCCTATATAGATTTTGTCCGTATAAATGTTCATAGATTTTTCGTTAGCAATATTTGATGAGCATAAATGTTATATAATCTATAGATGTGAAAATTTAAGCAAATGAGATACAGACAAACTGCCTTTAAGCAATTGA
Organism: Hanleya hanleyi; assembly: GCA_036873755.1. Lineage (NCBI taxonomy): Eukaryota > Metazoa > Mollusca > Polyplacophora > Lepidopleurida > Hanleyidae > Hanleya > Hanleya hanleyi. Next base: position 33,285 of record JAVTVY010009041.1, read on the forward strand.
AGTGTATGTATATATCTATGTATATCGTCAATTTCAGTAAACTCAGATATAATATCACGGAACATTCTATCTGACCATTGATTTTACATTATCAGACATTAATCCTATATAAACCCCTTGCGAATTTCAAACTTCGTCTGTTAGTCAATCGGGTGGCTAGCTGTGCGAAATAACTTTAAAAAACGGACCTTGGAATTACAAACAAGAGCACGTCGACCAAGTTGCTCGTCTCCGCGAGGTAAACGTCAATCAATGCCAAAATGTTTGTAGTCATTGGCTTATTAGGGAATCTCGTAGAATATCGACAATAGGTTCTCACGAATATCTCATAGCCTCACATCTAGATAGTATTTTCCTGGTAAACCATCATGGTTAACTTAGATTGTGTATATCGTGAGAGACCACAACAATTGTAGTATATGCTTAATTAATAGACTTCCTTTTCTTTGCATTTTTTTTGCTATTTACGGACATGTCAGTGTATATATACAACTTGCGTGCGTATGCATACGGATAGATAAGCTTTATGTATATGAGTAGAACGTATTTGATTGAATTGAACAATCTAAAACAGCACTACTAAAACTATTAAATGTACAAAATATGCATTATGTCGTGCACATAAATAGATACAGTCTTCAGTCAAATATTCATATTGTCTGTGGTGTATTTAGTCCAATTAATCCATATTGTTCTCTCACCTGTTTTTGCGTATCTATATATCGGTATTATATATATGCAGTCGAATGTGGATAATAAATTCAACTATTCAATAGCAGCAACGAGAACAATTGACAGTTCAATTGCAAAATCCCAAACTTACACGACCATTCTATCGAAACTCCTTTATAGGATTCAATCATGGATCTGTTTTCGTTACTTTCACAGTAGAAGACCGTTTGAAACATCGTTATCTTTATGGGATGCTGTGAATAATAGCAAACTTCATGAGTTCAAATAAATTGTAGGCTGTACCCATCTGAACATCAAGGCATGCTCAGGCGATGTACATGAAAATACACGACGCAGAATCGGCCATACCCGATTACCTCACGAACATTCACTATAAAAAAGAGCCAGTCCCAAGGTGTATTCCATGCCACGAAGATCGTACATTGAAACATATTCTTATCGACTGTATAGATTTTAAGATTGTAAGAGATTGTCTTATCGAGCAGCTACTTTAGAAGATATTTTAGAAGAAGACTGTATCTTAGGTTATTTGAGAGAAATCGGTTTGCTGTAGAAGTTTTAATGTGTGTATGTTTCAATGTGTTGGATTACTAAGTTATTAATTTAAATACTTAGAATTTTGTTTGATCGTCGCTATTCAGTTGAAATATTACTGAACGCGACGTTAAACCTTAATTCTCTCTTTTTCTCGTTGCATATAATAAAAAGCCGAAATCAGTTCTACAGCTGGTGTTTTTTATACCCTATTTACTACCTTTTACTACTCCTGCCTAGATGAAGGACAGCGTGGTGCCCATGTGGTAGAATATATGATATATGTGGGTTTGGCAGCACTATATCCCAACAGCATATATGTATTCCAATGGGCACTAACTGGCCCTCCATTTTGACAGACCAATATCTGTCTTTTGGACATGAACACTAATACGACTATATGCGGGAATTATTAAAGAGTGATCAGTTTGCAAACACTATATAGATGATCTCTTCGCTTTGGACAGTCCTTGTATAGGGGACACGTTGTGATGGATATATATTCACCTCCACACGATATTAAAGAAACATAATATGGTGTCCAAATTTTGAGTAGTAGTATAAAAGGAGAGTAACCAATTATTACAGAAATTACGCATGTATAGCTCATACAAATATTATACAATCGTGTAATAGCTTGTGTCGCTATGTCATCTTCGAAGACAATATGCTGAAATTATTTTGTGTGTTCTGATCTTCTTGAGTTATCTTACAAAATCACTCTATATGAAACCGGTGATATCAGTAAGCATGCTGCGATTGAACTGGAGTTGATACTGGAACGAAATATACTCTCACCCATTATAAACTATGCTCATGGATCTCTCTGGACTGACACTGATCTTCTTCCAATCGTGCACGTTCGGTGTCTTCATTTCATACGCTCACCAAAAACGCAGACGTATTATATAATGGCGATCCTCCGACGTCCGTTGGGGCGTCCATGTCTGTGGCAGTTTTCTTTCCACAATATGTGTGAGAGAGGATACATAAGGGAGTAAAGATGTGTTGCGTACCGAAATTAAGGTCGAGGAAAATGGCAAGGTGATTGTCCCAAAAAGCTATGCCTTTTTGACTATCTTCCATGTCTTCAGGGACCCCACTTTAATACTATCCTAAACACATTACATTGTTTTACGACAGATAGAGTCACATATTTAACTGTGTGTACATGTACATTTGGCCTTTGTCTGGGTACCTGTATTTCAGATTTGCATTCATTTTAAATTGGTGATATATGTAAGAGGCGAGACAACCTAACGACGTCTGGGGACCATAAAGTAACCAAAGTCTCTCTCGGTACCTCACATCCAGACTAGAATACATAGGGCTCTAAGACGTAGGCTTGATATCTCAGCTGCGCTTTTATTGCAGCTGTTCATGTGACCCCTAGCACCGGCTTAAGCGGAATTAGATACGCTAGCTCGAAAGCTGTGATGACAGATCAGCTCAATTAACTAACTCATCTGATGTTAACGGGTGAGCATTGAGGGTGTCTGTGTCTGTCTGTGGTAAACGCCATCACATGGGGTAAACATGGCAAATGCAAGATTACCCTGAAAACTAACCTGGGATGCCCAAATGACGTGCGATAAATATGCCACAAATACGATAAACCTGCATATTTTGTCGAACGACATGCACAGAGGGAATTAACAATCTTACCATATAAAAATAATAGTAACATATGTAAGCGATGGGAAAAATTGGCGACGTCTGACGAATGAAAGCAACCATAAGTCACTTTGACCATAAGTCACTATGACCATAAGTTAATATGACCATACGTCACTTTACCACACCCAAAATATATCCTGGCAAATTTTACGGCTTACAATGATGGCAATGAGCGCCAGATGGTTATTTGAATTGTTGTCCATTTACATAACCTGCAGTGATCCCAACACAGTCCTGATGCAGTTTCATGACATTTCGAACAAAACTGTGACCAATTGTGCCGAACAATTAAACAAGCAAACTAAAATTATAGTGAGATACGCTCAAAATGGGGGGACATAACGAGATAATATCACGAGATTCCAGCTACTACTTGGGGGTAATGGAATACAGCTGTACTGTTCACGCCCTATGTGAGGTGATGCAAATGACATAATTATCAGTTATACTCGGCTTTTTTTGTCCACATCTTCACTTTTTCAGACTTATTATTCTGAACATTTCAGAAAATAATGGATTTTCACTCTTATTTTTTTTAGAGAGAAACAATTAATCTTCTGTCTAGTTTATTCTTGATGCTTGAAAATATTAAAATAAGTCAAATTATGTAGGGCGTTCTACTGAAGGTAGAGGTCAAACAGAAACATTGATATCTTCCCTCTGACGTCACTCACGGACTACTGTACTGCTAACACAATTGCATGGCCTACGACTGCAAGCGAAAGTTGAAAACATGGTTGTTGTAAGCTTTTACAGCAGAAACCGGAAGTAGATTAGGTAGAAAGCTTCGCGCTATACGAAGGATATTGTATACCAGCGTCTCTGGTCGAAGCTCGGTGATGATGCCGGCATCATTGAAAACTGTTGACCGCTTCTCTCTTGCAGGAAACAAGCCTATGTTTATGTATACTATGATTGTCTTTTTGAATTTGGTGCTAATACTGTTATGTGGAAAATGGAATAGGTCTTTGGATTATGGACGCGGATATTCTCTAATGGACGACGGCTGGATTATGAATGACGGACTAGACGCTTGTAATTATATGAAGGTCTTCTGACGCTGAAGTCTTGGTGTCGAGTTGCGAATGGATTTAAGCTTGACGCTCGGTGTTAAATGAAGTTCTTCTTACTCCGAAGCTTGCGGGCTGAGTTATGCCGAGGTAAGCTTTCCTGTAGAGTCATATGGTTGCTTTTCAGTCGCCAGACGTCTTCAACTTTTCCCACCTCTTGCATATCGCTCCAATTTATTACCTAAACATGGCATGATTCTGCTGGTGGACTGTTGTACATGTCACTCGACACATATATGTTTTATTGTTTTGGTGGGAAATGTAAGCCGTATGACGTCGGGCATTACAGGTTAGCTTCTCCCCGTATTTTTGCATACACCAGTTTTACCCCATGTTGAGACGTTTATTCCCTCACTGACGTCCACGATGCTCATCCATTAACATCAGATTAGTATTACCCACTGTACCCATTCGATATGAACGTATTGGGCTAATATGGGACAACGTACAATATACCAACTCTGTATTAATGAAGTCATCTAACAGGGAGAGGCGAGTCCAGGAGTAACCTCTGGGGACAGACTAACTTGGTTGCGGGCTCCTGAGAATAGTGAGGTATCCGTGCTGTGTCGAGTGAACCACATGGCCGAGGAACTGTGAGAGTGGCACCACCCTTTCTGCGGTGATAACGCGGTCGGAGACTACAGTCCTGAATTGGTGTACATGGGTTCATACGGCTCCTAACCCTGGGTTAAGCGGAATTGGACAAAAGTTAGGAAACGTAACGCCATAGAACTTGCACGCTACACTCGTGTTTTGCAATCAGGTTGCGATTTGTTTCGTCAAATTTGAGAAAATTTGAGTGGAGAGGCTGGGTGGTAAGCCCGGTCTTTTCTGCAATAATGTTTTGTGACACCGATTAAAATCGTCACATTTAACACGGGATCTAGGAAATACTACTAGGCGAGATATGTATATGCCATATGCAGGCATAGACTTAGGAAAGAGGCAATCGGAGAATACATAATAGCGGTACATGTTCCTTAGTTCTATGTCAAAGTCTGTGTACCTGACAAAAACTCAGTTTCTACATGTACAGTTTTTGATTACACTATCAAGAAGTCAGAAAACTATACAGAAAGCAAGAACAAATTGTTCGATGAAGGCTGAAGTTACGACCTTAAATCACGGAACCACTCTGGAAACCAGGATAAATTTTTTTTTTAGACGTAGTCCATATTTTACGGCAATAGAACATAACTATTTTGTGAAGATTTATTCACATTTACCCTCCCTGAAATACTTCCCACTTCGGTAGAAAACTCCAATGAAAACTCGAGGAGCTAGCATCAAATGTTCGCGTCTGACAGATGTCAAGATTCAACCCTATGATTACAGAACTTGCACATGTGAAACTTCTTTATTTTGACAATTTCCTACGTTTAGTTCATCCTTGACATCGCTAGACATTTCACCCTTTACTTCATTCCCCATGGATCATTCGACAATAGAGCTACGGAACAGATGTAGGTGGGAAATATAAGGTCAACTCTCACTGTGCCTGGTCACGCACATGTCTCTACAGGGCTGGTTCTAGCTGTCATCCCTATTTAGTCTTTTGGAAAGATTAACGGACCACGTTATGGCCAAACAGGTAATCGCAAACCCATATTTTTCGGCATAAAGAATGCAATGGAGGGTTCCCGAAGAGTCTATGATATGTATCCATCATATAGTCGAATTGGACGCGTTCACCTTTACCAGGAAATGGCACAGATGTTTTAGTAATGGCACTGTTCAACGCACGTATCGCAACAACAACAACAACAACAACTACAACAACGTGAGTGCAGATTTTTCGTCCGTTTCGCAGATTGTTGTTCATCTCATTTTTTTTCTGAAACTAAATTTTGTTGCAGAAAACTCAATTTTTTGAGCGAAAAATAAAATACCGAATTTCACTAAAAGTGTAAAAACTCAATAGTTAACCCGATGAAAAACTCTCAAGAATAACCCCTGGTCAGTTTAGCTAAGATCTGATCTTTGACTGAAGCCGAGTATTTGGAGAGTAGGCGTTACAAATCTCGTTTCGCTCTCGATGTACAATTTCCGGTTCTGAGTTTATGAAGACCCCAATTTTCAACAGTCTCAACAGATCTGTATCGAAACAACACAAATAGTATTCACATTTTTCTCGTCTTCTGAACTTGATCGGATCGTGTCCAATGCAATGTATTCTGAGGGATCCCTGCCCCCCTAAATACAATATATTTCACAAACTTTCTTTTGATATGGGTGGAAAGTGGGACTGTATCGCACGAGCATAGTCTGGGACTGGAAACAAAACTCACATGATCAAATCTTACCACTGGATTCATCGTGACCCTAAGCTAAACTAAACATTCATATTTTCAAACATATAGAGCTAAAAAATAGTTTGTTTTTGGTGGATTCAACAAAGGTTCCTGTATATTTTGATAATAATTTTACAGGACTTTACAATGAAACTGCAAATGTGTTTATAATCGCAAAACCTATGTGCATGAGAATTGCTTAGCTTGTTAAAATAATCTATTTCTTAATTTTAAATAAAAGTTCACTTATTTAATCGTACGGTTATAAAGCCTTACATCAAAGAATTGACAACAACCACTTTGTTTCATCAAATTCAACCAGCTGACATGACTACTGGCAAGCTGTTTGAGCTAGGTGACGCAAAAGCAAATAGAATATAAACGGAAGAAAGGCCGGCCCTGTGGGTAGATATGGGTGGAAAACCAACAATTTGAAAAGATTTCCATACTTAATATCAGATGGTAAGGAAAAAGAATTAGTTCTATATAAGCTTATTCACGAGGACCAGGGGGATGTATTCCGGGCAAGTCTAGAGGGCATTTAAAAGTATAATACTGTTTATCCTTTAAAGATAAACCATTTTATTCTGTATTGCCCGCCCAGTTGGAGTTGTGAGATTTACTGGTAAGAGTAGCCTCCCTTGGTGTGATAGACTGCGCAGTTGTCATGTTGTCGCCACATGATTGAATTGCATAGGCAATTGTTCCTGTTGGGGGATCCTTGAATTGATCGGCCTCTCGCGTCGGGGTTTTTGTGGAACACACACACGATTAATTTCGTATGAGATACTGAATATTGAGTTTGAAGGAAACTTGTAAAATTGGTCTGTTTACCATGGTTAGTTCATCCTCGCCAAGCTAGGGTATTTCTATCCTAAATACCAGTGGTACACATGGTAATGAATCCTGTTCATAGAAATTGATGCTGTAAATTTCAGCCAATCAACAAAGGAACATCCTGTGTATATTGACCAATCTGATCATTTGTTTCACATAACCATTTTGTTACAACAGATTCATTTATATTAAAAGTTGATGAAACGTCACGGTGGTCTGCTATGTAAGATGGTCAAGGTTTTGGCTCAAAAAATCAGCCTTGATGTTGTGAAGATGTGGTTAGGTTAGTTGGATTCTTTGTCAATGTACAAAGCATATGCAGCTTGCAGAAGATATGATGAGATAAGAAATGGAGTACTATAATGTTTGTCAACTCATGCCAACAAAGTTAAAGTTAGTTTTTCCTCTGATGGAATGAGACAAGAGCCTGTTAATTCAATCTGTGTTGAACTGCTTGTGGTAATGACTTGTAGGTATTTGTATTTGCACTCTGGGTAGGATGGGCAGAGGACGGTCATGTCGGTAAGAATGATGTCAGGATTCTCATTCTGCTGAATTGTTTGTGCAAGTGTTTGTGGCCCTCATGCATTCTGCTTGACAGATTACAGTAAGAAGGCTACTTTTGTGGTTTTTGTACAGTAAGACTGCACTGCACTGTATATATCGTATACAGAGGATGAGAAATAACCGGTAACATGCGTTAAGGAGGTACATGCAATCCAGATGTCAACTATAGTCAAAAATTGTTTCATCGTCGGAAACCAGGGACTTAAAATATTATTTATGAACATTTCAGTATGTAGTCCGTTAACTCCCAAGTTGTGTTCTATGCCATGATGATCTCATGGTGAAAATTATTCTTGTCGAATGCATAGATTTTAAGATTGTAAGAGATGCTTTTTATCGATGACTACTTTGGAAGATCTTTTTAGTGGGGTGAGGGAGGATTGCATCTTGGGTTATTTGAGAGAAATCGGGCTGTTACATAAGTTTCAATGGGTGTATGTTTTAATGCGTTGGATTATTAAGTTAGTGACTTGAGTACTTAGAATTTTGTTGATCGTTGCTATAAAGCTGAAATATTGCTGAACGCGACATTAAACCTTATTTCTCTCTCTCTCTCTCTCTCTGTAGTCAGTTAAACTGGAGATATGAGGAACTATTCCAATAATATCTGGAATAGCCTGACCTACTGGCTTTGACTTTTGAGAGCAACATTTCTGCAGCTACTGTACATATGTAGTACACATAGGTAACGGTGGCCAGTATGCCAGTTGATTTATCTCCAATCTCTAATGACATGCTGTCTTTTATCTGACATGTCTGATTGGGCCTCTGACCATTTACCAAACACTTGAGTATGGTTGGGTTTCATGCCATTCATCAACCAGTGAGAGCACTCAGAAAGTGCACCATATCATGCAATGTTCCAGAATTAGTCAATCTTGTATTCCGTAGACCAATTCCCCACAGTAAAACACACGGTCCAGGAGTATATATACATGTAGGACAGAATTGAATTGCCGGTGATGTTTGGACAGAAAAAGTGTAGTCCATTTGTGGACATGGTCACGTCAATATGGGTATAGGGTGATTTTGTGCCAGTAGAATACAGTGCACCTATTCGCTGTATTTCAAGTGTTATTGTTTGGCTGAAAGTGTCACAGGATATAGCTCTGGCCTTGAGCCCCACGCTGAAATGGGCCTGTTATCGAACATTTGACAGTGGTCGGGTTTCACGCCAATTACCAACCAATAAGAGCACCCGTAAGTAACTTGACATAGCATACTTTTTGGCATTGCCAGTGGCAGTTTCGGTAAGAAACGTGCTTCGCAGTCTGTTCAAGTGTGCATTCATATCAACATGAATACGTGTTAGCCATATATAGTGGTCACGGCATGTGGAATAAAAATTCACCTTTTTGGTGTAAGTAGGATGCGCAATTCCTTAGTATTTGCAATTCTCAGAGCGAATGATTTCAAGCATTTGTAAGCTAAATAAAATTAATAGGCAGGTAGAATTATTGGTGGGTGAATGTGTTTAGACACATTCTAGTGGCCGAATTCTGGCGGGCAGATAGGGGTTTCAGTTAGGAAAGTTTGTATATGAGATAGAACTCATTCGGTGGGTGCCACCTCGACGAATTCCCGCGGGGCACCCGGTTATGTGGCTGTCCAATCGATGTGTTTCCCGAGGGACGTGCAGTCTACGTGATGTGTGATCTTCACTCGATGTGTTTCCCGAGTGGGTGGGTGCCACCTTGACGAATTCCCGCGGGGCATCCGGTTATGTGGCTGTCCATTCGATGTGTTTCCCGAGGGACGTGTTGTCTACCCAGTGTGGGTAGCGGTAAGGGTGTGCTGATCACTCTATGTTGTCACCCCTCCTAGGGTTTAGGAGCGTGGGTGCTACGGTATCTAATGAGACAAAATATGTATCATACTGGGGGGTTACTGATGTGTCATTACATAGCAGACGGTCAGCACTAAAAGTATATATCAGCCCGCTGGGATTTGGTACACTATACCATGTAAGTTAGCCAATAAAGCCGTGACCGTCTTCATCCAAACCTCTAAATATGCTTTGGTGTGAGTTTGTTTAATTAAGGGCAATATCACTAGAATAACAATGTACAGTCAATGGTGGAGTTCCGAATCACTTTTTACATCCAGACTGCTAGCGCTCGTTCTGGTTCGATTTGAGAGCGATTGTTGGTCTTATATTCTAGGGAAATCTGTCGTCGACAATTGTATGCAAGAATTTCTTCAATCGAGCTTGTCATTCGATGAGAAAAGGGCTTCTGTCTGAGTGCACCAACGCGGGCAGTTGCGAATCATTTTGGTGAGGTGCGGATCACGTCATCTAGCGGCCGTTACAGTCACTGGGAATGGAATTTTTATCAGTCTAGGGGTCATCTTCCTAATCAACCATAGGCCGGTGAGGCCCTGGAGAACATTTCAATGTTGCATTCGTCCCACCCTGTGAGCGATTTATTAACTGATGCAATCCAGACACCTATGACCGTTGTCGAAAAGGCTCTGAACACGAATTCCAGCATGACGGAATCACGGTTTGGAAGGTTCTTTCAAAGTTTGAAGTTATAAACAGACTTTCTACGTCTTATCGCTTAGTTACTGCTGTCAAGTTTTATATAAAGTATAATATTCTCCGAAATATTATAGATTTTCTCGTTATATAATCTTTGTAAATCACTGTGACGCAATCACAGTGAAAGTCCTCCATTTTGACTAATGTTGATTACCTACATTTTTGGCTGCTCTGCTTCGATCTGATTATTCCGATATGCCATCTCTTACTTACAAACGGTATCTGAGGATGATAGAACTTTTTTTTCTCGTGAGAAAAGAGTGATTGGGTCATCACAAGGGTCAAATCTAATCCGTGACGGAATCACAAACAAGCGTGACGGAATTACGAGTGTGCATTTTAAATCTTCTCGGTACAAAAGCTTCATTAAATACACATTTTCTAAAAAAAAATAAGATGAATTTATCACTTCTAATTATAAAAATTAAGACTCTTAATTTTTACTTTGTCTAGTATGTATACAGTTCTTGTCAAATGCATATATTTTCTGCAGATAGTTTTAAATAGTACACCTTTCAGTGAAACGCGATTTTCCTCCTTGACAATTTCGAATTTCCCGAGTTGATCGGGTTTATAAATGATGGGGGAAATAATTCAAGTCTAAACCCATCTTCTCTGTTATTGGCGTGTTCTCGGAGATTATAGGAAGCGAATAGAAAAAATTATATATGCTAATATGGTCCACGAAAAATGTGAGGTGAATTGAGGCCTATTTGCGAAAAAGGGCGTTTTTGGTGACGGGCGCTTTTATGTGGAAATCATGTGAAGTAGATTTTTTTTGGAGATTGAAGTCTTATTAAAAAAATCTTTACAATGCGACGGAGTGACCAATCGGTCTTAAAGGCGGTTTGCTGTTGTTGTCGTAGTTCTGAGACCGTTCATTATCCACACATTTCAAGTTATAAACGGCGCGTATTTCGTTGATTCGGAATTGACCTCTCTACAGCGGCATTATTTAACAATGCCGGTCAGTTAACCTTTATCGCAAACTATTAGATATTTTGTTTGACCATTAATATGATTCTATCACTCAAACAAATACTGAAATTGCCGTTTAAACCCACCTTATTTCGCGTAGATTCGACAATGAAAAAATCGCATGTGTTTTTCGACCTGGTGTCAATTTGTCATTGCACAGTACCGGAAGTATTATGTTGCCCACTTGACCGGTGAAGAAACAATGCAGGTCAGTTGTTTGACATTCATTTGAGTCCACAGAAACAGACGTTCAAATAAACCGAAAAATGATTTATACAGATTATTTATTTGAAGGAATATAAGGCATTAATTAGGAAAGTGATCCACAACTCCCTCTGATTCGGAACTCACAAAACCATGCACTGTAGTGTAGAATTCAAAATAACTTAACGCGAATCGTCCGAAACACTGCATGCATAGCACATGGGTGATGAATATTTGAGAAAAGTTATCGACAAAATTTCACATCATTTCTGCAAAGACAGGTCCTTTGCCTGGAAGTAATTGCGTTCTAAACTTAAGCCCAAATCTATAACAGAGACTTTGAACGAAACCTTATTTCATCAATAGCGGATTACAGCAACCTAATTTCGTTAATGACTGGTTCAAAACTAGTATTAAATACCTATGTGACATTGTCAATTTACAGGTAGAATTTATTTATAGATTTCGTGGAATAGAAACATTGCACAAAAGGAAGCTTTTTGGATTACACATGGTTGTAGAGAGTACGTGGTCCCCAAGTATTGGAAGGATGCACTGGTTTAAAGTTTTTCAGCTAGGAGCAAATTTTTCCCAGTCCTAAGTAATAAAAAGGGCTTATTGATAAGGCAGGAAGAGGTGGTAAAATATTGTTGATGCACTAAACAACACGAATGATGTGGTTCAGTTTAAATTCAGCAAAATATGGATTGACTGGAACCGTGTCCGCATTTACACTGGGGTCACTGCGGGAAATATATATGAAGAACTTTAACAGCACCCATCAGGAAACAAAACTTTATGAAGACTTCTGTGTGCAACCCAGTCAATCGTATTTATAGCCGAATCGGTCTGAGCGATAGTACACATTACTCATCAATAATGACAGAGTCATATAATATCATGACTTGTTTATATCATTCAATCGTGTGGCGTCACGTGGGGACCATATCCAAATGTCAACTGAAAAAAATACTTCCTCCGAAAAAGAGGATAAACATACTTGAATTGTTGTATATCTCTTAACACTGATCCCATCTATCTAAAACCATTATTTATTGTTCAGCGCTACTTAGCGCAGTTTCTAATACATAACGTCGTAGTTGTATTCGAATCCTACGGTACAAGTGGGGTATAAAAAACTCAAATGTTATTTGAACAAAAAAAATCCACCAATTGAAAAAGAGGGTATGTGTGAATAAATTGACATATCTTTCTTATTAATAACCCTAAGTGTCTGAAATTTATTATATTGTATTTAGTATATATGCCAGAGTTTTATACAATCAGGATTTGGTTTTGTATCTCAATGTATGACATCATTCAGGTGGCGTATCCAAATGTAAAGTTGAAATTTTTTTTCAGAGAAGGGGTTCGTGTACTTCCAATGGCCGTAATTCACTTATGAAATCATCCAATCATTCTGAACATTATCAAATACAGTTCAGCATTTTGCGTAGTGTTTATTATTATCAGGGCTGTATTTATATCTCAGTTGTATGTATGTAATATTCAGGTGTCAGTTAAACAAAAAATGAACCCTCTTAAACACGGGTGTATATGTAATTAAAGATATATATCCCCCTTAAATATTGTCTAAACTTCATTTCCGACAGCACCGCACTATTGACGGAATGACGTCGTGTAAGCATTTGGTGTTTTCATCATTTCAACCGATGACAACAAATAGGGGCCTTATCAGAATTACTGATAGAAATAAAATGCTCCCTCCCGCAAAGACGATATGGATATAATTAATGATTATTGATTCAATGTGTCTAAACATTAACCAATATTTAGAATTGGTCAGTATGAGTAAAAGTAAAGTGTATATTGTATTTTAACCGTTGGATATCACATGGCCTGTGTTCAGTTTACAAATGAACACAAATTAATAGGTATGGTGTTACGGGAGATTGGATGGTACCAGGGAATATTCAGTCCAGTTTCACAATTCAAGTGTACCACGTCAGAAGATTAATAGAAGGTAGGATTGAGTGAACATGGCTGTTGAAGACAATCATTGCCGAGCTGGCTTAGGTTGGTGACCTAAAGTACTTTCTCAGACTGATCACGTGGGTAATGCATTGAAAAGAGCTTTGCTAATCACAGAAGAACAAAGTGATACGATATAAATCACTCATGCGTGGTAGATTAGTAGCTGTAGTACAGAGTGGCTTATCTGCTGGAGTTACCCAGTTATAGTAGTGGGACATCCCCTTTGAACAGCAGTAATAACCGCGAAGCAACTGCTTCTTTAATATATATTTTTTCAAAAAGGCGAGCATCAAAATCTCTCTACAACACATCATACCAGAAACGTTTTCTCCTGGTTTATTTTGAACATATTTCTATTATACTTCGTGCAAAAGATCCGGAATTACACGTCTTAGGGCAGACGCACGGATCACGCTTAATATGGGGCGTTTTACTCGAATACACATCTCTCTACCATCGTTTTAGCTTGGCCTGAGCTTGTCCATCTCATATTATCAGGCTTGACCCCCCATCACCAGTGTAACCGCCTTTTTGGTTGTTTAAAGAAGAAAAACTTGAAAATAGAAGCATAATTTCCATCATTCATAATTTTTAGGAAATAATCGGGTTATTTGTTTAACTCTTCACACGTCAATAGCTCGATGTTGAGCACCCAATCAACTACGTTTTGAAACGCAGTCAACGGATGGTAGACCGTAATCAAGAACAGAAGGTTAGTATTGACACTTGAAGAATGGATTCTGTTTACACCATCAAGAATCGGTCAGCATCATTATTAATTAAATTGACTTGTTGAGGTCAAATGACTTGCCTTTTGCAGATTGTTATCAGATGCTAAGTATGATGATGAATATACTTGTCGCAATCTAGGTTGAATGCACCAAAGTTCCGTTTTAATCGTTTTAGAATATAAAGTCGTGCACTAATAATCATAGATAAATTGAAAATGACAGAAACAGGATGTCATTCAATGAAGGAATCGTTTTATTATTCGGGGCATTTATTTAAACCTCGTGAATGCACAATTATCAAAAGCCAATTATTCACATCAAAACTCATCATCTTGGGCCCAGTTTTCCCTGACATGTGATCCAGTGTCCCTCTTATACAGATAA